>MU159273.1:0-49367 GCA_015888305.1 Antheraea pernyi | reverse complement strand
TCCGGCGCTCTCACTGACCGAACGAAACGCAACAATGCAAGCATTGTTACTTCACGTCGGTTTTCTATGAGAGGGTGTTACTACCCTGGGCGAGCCGATCCATTCACACTGAAACCAGTAATAGCTTTAACCGTAGTAGCTGTAACCGTGATTGGAGGTAACAAATGTTTAAGCGCATTGAAGATTTATCGAAAGTGCATCGTAATACTGGGTTAAGAGACGCACTAAATTGCGTATACACGGCTCAAGTTGTTAGCAACCACGTCAACACTCTGACGAAGAATTATCATCATCATCTATCAGCTTGTAAGAGACTCATTGTAGGACCATAGGCCTCTTCCCGAAGGAAGGTATGGGCGCAATCACCACGTCGGCCCACGGTGTATTGGTGATTTCAAGCTCTGAAATATCCACAGTTCTGTTTTCCCACATACAGTACTACAAGAATGTTACTCTGGTCCACGTTTCCTCACGAAACATCGTCAACATCCTTCACCGTCAGCTGATTGTGTTACTAATTTGAATTAGTAAGTGTACGCGAATTCCGAATACTTCGTTAATTTAATGTACTTCTAATGCATTTTATATAAAATAAATAGCTTTCTGCACTTCTCCATATAAACTTTAACTATGCCAAGTTTCACGTTCATCCGTTCGCCCAATTCCGTTAAAAAGGGATACAAATATTAGGCTTCACGTATTAATATATAGATAATCAGTGTAGTATTTCAAGTATATATATTATGCGTATTTAAATATTACCATTATTTATTTATATGCCAACATTCATAAATCTGTATGGGCGTTGAAATGTATGTATCATTACATAGTATAAAGCAAAGTCCCCTACCGCGTCTGTCTGTCTGTCTGTTCGCGATAAACTCAAAAACTACTGAACGGATTTTCAAGCGGTTATCACCAGTGGATAAAGTGATTCATGAGGAATGTTTCGGTATATAATTTGTCAAGGGCTTTTTTTTAATCAGGGCGGCACAACGTCTGCCAGGCTCGCTAGTTAATTTATAAGTTGTCGATTCTGTCGCTTGGTCATAAGCACACATTCGCTTTTTTTTAGTGATATTTATTTCTTAGCATAATTGGACACTGACGATCGACGTAATTTATAATCCTGAAACGAGCCATATTTTTCGGTGTAGGAAAGCGAAGTGTCGAATTACGTTAATGGTTGGGTCTGGTTAGCGACCACCTTTAGGTTGATAATTTGTCGCTAAACAGCTATAAATGTGTCCCAGCAGCTACACTTAAGAGTCAGTCCTCCCCTAGGTTTTAACGTATACTTCTACGTATATCGTAGGTCACATGCCCACTAAATATGAGTTAAGATTGTGATCAAAACTACAAAGATTAAAAAAAAAATGAATTTTCGTAGTTTAGGTATAGTTACTTACGTCCCTTGATAATTTTATCAGAAATGATAATGACGATGTACCCCTTGACGTGTCCATTAACGGCAAATGTTGTTAGTTTCGTTAATGAGAGCATATGTGGTTCGTGAAACCAAATTTTGGCTTGAAGGTACGGTGACAAGGCTCACCATTGTGCATATAGTACACTATATCGTAGAGGTATATGGACGTAGGTGCTCTGTTCTTCGCGAAAACAGCTCCGATAATATGGGCTCCAAAAGCTGCAGCTGGAGACTCTGTGTGACCAGGGGAGCCCAGGGACATAAAAGCCCAACACCTTAAGGTAGGGGCGTCCCCACGGATCACTTTCAAGAGTCTCAAGAAAACGTTTCAGACAGCGGTAAGACGATCAAAAGCTAGGGCGAGGAAAGACCTGGAGACTCTTGAAAGTGATCCGTGGGGACGCCCCTACCTTAAGGTGTTGGGCTTTTATGTGGGCACGCATACAGCGCGCAGTTGCGCGATGTGCAATAATGCCTTGTCCAATACTTACTAATCTGTACGAGGACGCGTTATGTTTCATATTTATGCGAAAAATATATGGACAAATTATCATCCGCTGAGTGCCTTAAGCGCTCGCCTTAGTAGTCCGATGAAGCTGTTAAGACCGTGCTTGGTCAATAGCTTAGTCAGTTTGAAAAAAATAATAATAATGTATGGACAAATTAATACGTAGAACAATTATTTTATGTATATACAGACAAACAGACGTTTCTAAAAATGATTAAAACATATTTATTACTTATTCCAAGACACCTGCAAAATTACACTTAACTGACCAAAACAATTTAGGCTGTAAACAAGGGTTCGAATGGTTCTTTGCGTAGAGCCGTTTTGCATCGAGATCGTTTAGTCGATGGTCTTCGAAAGTATCTAACACCTTTTTAACAGAGTGGCGCTATTTTGATCTCTGTATATCGCAAGTTTTTCCCACTTGTGTGGAGGTATGTTACATTTGGTGAGATGGTGCTTATATATATATGTACATCTCTGTAGGCTTGCACTTTCCATTTTAAATTAAATTTATACTATCGAATGGGACTAATTCGTAGTATTTATTTATCATAAGAATCAACAACAGTAACATAAAATAAGAAGGTAAAAAACTTAAAATTATTTATGTCACTAATTATAGTTGACTACAGCATTTACCAACATAAGATGCGATGCGGAAAACAATAAAAGTAGATGTAGGAATTATGAAAAAATTAAGAAGAAAATAAAAAATACATTTCGATAATGTATAATAACTTAAAAATTAAGGAAAAAAAATCCTGCAGAGATTAATTAAATAAAAACTAATTTTAGATTTGAAATTAAATAGGGAATTACTAAGTAAGTCTATCGTGTAATCTTTTTTAATAAGGTCGCTATATTGTCGAAGTTTCTTAGAGTCTGATACACAAGCTATAGTAAAACGTCTTTGAATACTTTCGATGCGGTTTATGTATAGTTGATAGTGAGGGCACCAAACAGTGCTACAATATTCAAGTTGGCTCCTTACAAGCGTGCAGTATAGATGTATCTTGATGGATTTGTTTTTAAAAAGCCTACTGTTCCTAAGAATGAAACCTATCATTTTACGTGAAGATAAACAAAGTATGGTTTGGAAATACATCTAGCATTTTATATTGGGCAAGAGGCGTCAAGTGTTTCAGAATGCGTCTCTATTTTTATAAGAACACGTGCACCAGCTAGTATGAATCAAAAAATAAACGTCACACGCACCTTCCTAAGTGATGCATCTCTCACAGACATTTCACTCGCTAAGAGCGACACACCTCAATCGAATGACGCATGCCAGTTGAAAATAATCCCCGCCAGGTATATTCCTACGCTCAGAACGTATACACTCATTATCGCGTTGTGATTCAACGAAAGTATTTACGTACGAGCGAATTGACACGACATTGTTACACTTCAAGGAATTATTGGCAAACCCTCGGAGTAAATCTAATATTAGAAATAAATTCTGCCTGTTCGCTATAAACTCAAAACTACTGAACGGATTTCCACAGTTTCACCAGTAGATAAAGTGATTCATGAGGAATGTTTCGGTATATAATTTGTCAAGGGCTTTTTTTAAATCAGGGCGGCACAACGTCTGCCAGGCTCGCTAGTTAATTTATAAGTTGTCGATTCTGTCGCTTGGTCATAAGCACACATTCTCTTTTTTTTAGTGATATTTAATTCTTAGCATAATTGGCCACTGACGATCGACGTAATTTATAATCCTGAAATGAGCCATATTTTTCGGTGTAGGAAAGCGAAGTGTCGAATTACGTTAATGGTTAGTACCTGCAAGGGATAGCACGCAGGGAGCCGATCGCCGTATGCCATCAGTGCGACGTTGACCCGGACATCGCGCAGCACAATCTGGCTGTCACGGTAGGACAGGTTCTCTCGCTGCCGAGCGTGGTTGCGGCCATGCTAAGATGGGAAGATGGGTCGGGGGGTTTTAACCAATCCATGCATGGCTTCATGTGATTGCTGCATTTTTGATCGTGCGACACCTAACGAAAAAAATACTGTTGCTCGAGACCCCACAACGTCGTCAACAACGAACCTTTTCGCGTAACCAAAGTTCATTACAAAACCAAATTGTGAGTGTACTGTGTTTAGCGGCCACATATATTACCCGGCTACATCAGCGGTGCAGCGAACGTAAGCGATATGAGCTTAGCGAGAAAGGATTTCATATTGACGATGTTCGCACACGTAGTTTAGGTATAGTTACTTACTTCTCCTGATAATTTTATCAGAAATGATGATGACGATGTCCACCTTGACGTATCCGTTAACGGCAAATCTTGTTAGTTTCGTTAATGAGAGCGCATGTGGCTCGTGAAACCAAATTTTGTCTTTAAGGTACGGTTACAAGGCGCACCACAGTGCATATAGTACATTATATGGTACAGGTATATGGAGGTAGGTGCTCTGTTCTTCGCGGAAACAGCTACGATAATATGGTCTCCAAGAGCTGCAGCTGGAGACTCTGTGTGACCGGGGGAGCCCAGGGACATAAGAATCGCAACACCATTCGGTAGGGGCGTCCCCACAGATCACTTTCAAGAGTCTTCAGGTCTTTCCTCGCCCTAGCTTTTGATCGTCTTACCGCTGTCTGAAACGTTTTCTTAGTCTCTTTGTATGATTCATACAATTGCGCCTCTACCGTGGCGTCCCTGCTCTGATGCCGCCTACGATGCCTGGCGTATTGGCGTTTCTTGGGCACGCATACAGCGCGCAGTTGCGCGATGTGCAATAATGCCTTGTCCAATACTTACTAATCTGTACGAGGACGCGTTATGTTTCATATTTATGCGAAAAATATATGGACAAATTATCATCCGCTGAGTGCCTTAAGCGCTCGCCTTAGTAGTCCGATGAAGCTGTTAAGACCGTGCTTGGTCAATAGCTTAGTCAGTTTGAAAAAAATAATAATAATGTATGGACAAATTAATACGTAGAACAATTATTTTATGTATATACAGACAAACAGACGTTTCTAAAAATGATTAAAACATATTTATTACTTATTCCAAGACACCTGCAAAATTACACTTAACTGACCAAAACAATTTAGGCTGTAAACAAGGGTTCGAATGGTTCTTTGCGTAGAGCCGTTTTGCATCGAGATTGTTTAGTCGATGGTCTTCGAAATTATCTAACACCTTTTTAACAGAGTGGCGCTATTTTGATCTCTGTATATCGCAAGTTTTTCCCACTTGTGTGGAGGTATGTTACATGTGGTGAGATGGTGCTTATATATATATGTACATCTCTGTAGGCTTGCACTTTCCATTTTAAATTAAATTTATACTATCGAATGGGACTAATTCGTAGTATTTATTTATCATAAGAATCAACAACAGTAACATAAAATAAGAAGGTAAAAAACTTAAAATTATTTATGTCACTAATTATAGTTGACTACAGCATTTACCAACATAAGATGCGATGCGGAAAACAATAAAAGTAGATGTAGGAATTATGAAAAAATTAAGAAGAAAATAAAAAATACATTTCGATAATGTATAATAACTTAAAAATTAAGGAAAAAAAATCCTGCAGAGATTAATTAAATAAAAACTAATTTTAGATTTGAAACCATTTTCATAACATCGATGGATGGTAAAACTTCGTTTATTCCAGTTACTCTGATATTGAGAAAGATCTGTTGCCGTGAAGAAACTATTATACAAGCAGTTTTATACACTATTTCTTGCTATGTCGTAATTCTTTTGATTAAGAAGCAAAAAAAAAACCGAAACGATTTTTGTCGCTCGCAAATGAATTGACCTATATAACGCTTTATTTCAACATTTGCACCTCGAAAAAATTCGCTGATACATATAAATAAAAATATCTAAAAAGTTATTTTTACGAATACGGTTTTGTTTTCATATTGTTCGCAATGTATAGTTCCTATTTATTTTATGCAATTTCCTATTACGGATTTTATTTTGAAAGTTTTCAGATTTGATCAAACGTTTTGTTTTATGCACTGCCGATTCTATTTCTTTTTACTTTCCGTTAGAGTTGAGTTTAGATAATTTATGAATGAATAAAAACGTTTTATAGCTCCATCCGTTTACTTACAGTCTTCTTTAAATCTAATATTAGAAATAAATAAAAATGTTAATTCTTACTTGGTAAGGAAAAAAGACGTAACTAAGATACAAACCAGAGAGTAAATGAAAAAATTCCTAACTGTAGCAAAGTACTAGTAATTCGTTTCTAGATTAAGTGTAGTTCGAGAATACAAACTCATAGGCACATAAAAAAATACTATGAGACGTCCTGTTTTTCCTGATTCCGAGCGTATAGTAAACTATCGATACGGTGATAAAAAAGCAGATGAGTCCATATTTATTTCGATGACAAAACTGTACACGTTCATAGAGCAATAAAAAAAAAGAATATCCATTTTCATAACATCGATGGATGGTAAAACTTCGTTTATTCCAGTTACTCTGATATTGAGAAAGATCTGTTGCCGTGAAGAAACTATTATACAAGCAGTTTTATACACTATTTCTTGCTATGTCGTAATTCTTTTGATTAAGAAGCAAAAAAAAAACCGAAACGATTTTTGTCGCTCGCAAATGAATTGACCTATATAACGCTTTATTTCAACATTTGCACCTCGAAAAAATTCGCTGATACATATAATAAAAATATCTAAAAAGTTATTTTTACTCATACGGTTTTGTTTTCATATTGTTCGCAATGTTTATTTATATATGTTTATTTATGTTTATTTAGTTCCTATTTATTTTATGCAATTTCCTATTACGGATTTTATTTTGAAAGTTTTCAGATTTGATCAGACGTTTTGTTTTATGTACTGTCGATTCTATTTCTTTTTACTTTCCGTTAGAGTTGAGTTTAGATAATTTATGAATGAATAAAAACGTTTTATAGCTCCATCCGTTTACTTACAGTCTTCTTTTTTTAGTGACCGTGCCTTAAATAAAATCTTATAGAAATATAATTAGCGAAAGAAAAGTATAGTGCCGTAATGAAGCTCGTTGTCGATAAATGGAGAGCAATTTCAAAGAGCTACAGATTCTTTGGAATACTCAACTAAATGAGCTTGCCTTTATACCTGTTTCTAGAATATGTCGGAACAAATATCAAAAGAAAAATTTAATAGAGCAATTTAGTTTCATCTTATATTCAAGGTACTTTTCTAGGAATCTTGTCCGCAATCGTTAGGAGATAACAAGACTTTATAAAAGCCAGAATAAAAACATGTTCAAAGTTCTATATTAATCAGAATTAACATTTGTACCTTAATATTTTATAAACTGAAACATCTCATAACCGTACATATTATTCCAATTAAATGATCATAAAATAGATCCTTAAGTTTCTGGCCATAGGATCGAGCGTCATAGATTTGAGTGTTTTTAGAAGTAACAGAGAATTTTGGAGGTGGTAGAGCCACGCTGAAGTTATTACTGGTTTCAGGATGAATCGGTCGGCTCGCCTGGGGTACTGTCACCCGACCCACAGAAAACCGACGTAAAGTAACAGTTCTTGTATTGTTGCGTGTCTTGCGGACAGTGAGAGCGCCGGTTAACCCACCTGTCCTCCCCTCCACCTTCCCCATTCCTTTTCCCCCAAACACAGGGTGGCAACGCACTTGCGACTCTTCTGGTGTTGCAAGTGTCTATGGACGGTGGTGATCACTTAACATCAACATCAGGTGACCCACCTGTTCATTAGCCACCTACGATATAGAAAGAAAAGAGTTGTGCAATGGACTGATGCTTTGGTAACGAAAACATACGAAACCATAATAAGTTAGTATAATTATTCCTAATACCCGCTTGGCAAATTGAAAGTCACCAAACGCCTGTGGGTTTGTTAAAAGTCGAGGTGTGATCGTAGTCACACGCTTTACCTTATATACTATACTACTATATACACAATAGAAGTGAAACCTTTGTATTACAAGAAAACATTTTAGTTATAAAATACAATAAAAAGTCAACGTCACGCAGTGTACTCAGGCGGCCTCCCATCCAAGTATTAACTGTGCCCGCCGTTGCTTAACTTCGGTAATCGAACGAGAACCGGTGTATTAACATTCTACCGCACACAGTGTTTACCCTCGCCATTTATCGTTACACAGAAAGGTTACCGATCACAATTTCAAAGTCCTAACATAAGAAATTTTACTTCAAAAATGTGGTAGTAGCGCTAAAGCTAAATAACATGTTAGCAAATTGCCAAATACATCGCACAATATGGATAGTGTAAATACGATGATAGACAACCATTTATAAATATATCGTTATTAGAAGTTATTAATGGAGATTTATGAGTAATGGTTTTAGCGCCTGCGCCAAATGACTCAGTAGTAAACATTGCGCTTGTAAAATTATCCCCTTTAGAAAATAACTCTTAGTATGACCTTGATCCATTGCCAGGTGATTATAGCGATAACAGAGGTGTTTCATATTTTGTTGGATTTTTTATATACAGTGATGAAAGCTGTAAATAAATATTACAATATGAGCGAAGACAATAATCACTAAAGTAATCTTGGTTAAATAGAAACATAACTAGAAAATATCATGAGTTTTGATAGGAATCGTAGAGGTAAATAAAATAAAGGGGTGAGAGAGTTACTATGAATAGAATGGCTAAAACGTCAATTTACCAAAATAATAAACCATATGGAGACATATATAAACAACAATAATTATACAGTTTCATGTTATAGGTGTGATAGAATATCACACAGTTGTAGTCTATCAACATAGTGAAAGTCACCAAACGCCTCTGGGTGTATTCCAGCAACTGCAGTTAAAAGTCGAGGTGTGATCGTAGTCCAACGCTTTAACTTATATACTATACTACTATATATAAGGAAACATTTTAGTTATAAAATACAATAAAAAAGTCAACGTCACGCAGTGTACTCAGGCGGCCTCCAATCCAAGTATTAACTGTGCCCGACGTTGCTTAACTTCGGTAATAGAAAGACAACCGGTGTATTAACATTCTACCGCACACAGTGTTTACCCCCGCCATTTATCGTACACAGAAAGGTTACCGGTCAGAATTTCAAAGATCTAACATAAGAAATTTTACTTCAAAAATGTGGTAGTAGCGCTAAAGCTAAATAACATGTTAGCAAATTGCCAAATACATCGCACAATATGGATAGTGTAAATACGATGATAGACAACCATTTATAAATATATCGTTATTAGAAGTTATTAATGGAGATTTATGAGTAATGGTTTTAGCGCCTGCGCCAAATGACTCAGTAGTAAACATTGCGCTTGTAAAATTATCCCCTTTAGAAAATAACTCTTAGTATGACCTTGATCCATTGCCAGGTGATTATAGCGATAACAGAGGTGTTTCATATTTTGTTGGATTTTTTATATACAGTGATGAAAGCTGTAAATAAATATTACAATATGAGCGAAGACAATAATCACTAAAGTAATCTTGGTTAAATAGAAACATAACTAGAAAATATCATGAGTTTTGATAGGAATCGTAGAGGTAAATAAAATAAAGGGGTGAGAGAGTTACTATGAATAGAATGGCTAAAACGTCAATTTACCAAAATAATAAACCATATGGAGACATATATAAACAACAATAATTATACAGTTTCATGTTATAGGTGTGCTAGAATATCACACAGTTGTAGTCTATCAACATAGCGTGAGCTTAAATGTCGCCTTTTATATCCCGATGTGTTTAAATTAACAAGATCCCTTTAAATATGTTGAGACATACATAATTTCATTTATAACGTGTATTAACAAATTTCTTCGTTTAATAAATTGCAAATATTTTACTATCTCGATGATATCGAACATATTTCAAAGGATACCGCAAGTCCGACTGTCATCATGACTTGTAAATAAAAGGTTGAAATTTGACTCCTTCTTATGGATTACCCTGATTTGTTAATTTAGTATGTATCATTTTAGAATATTATCGACTTGTCTAGTCCTTACTGTATAAAAGTCAAATACATGTAATAAAGGCCATTCAGTCTCGTTCTCTCAGAACGAAACGAAGCAGAATCGATCTCAAACATAAGATTCCAGCATAGAGAGATAGACATCTTAAATTCAAACTCTAGTCTTAAAGATCGAAGATCTGTTGATGGTTTAGGTATTCTGTGCAAAATCGCAAATGATATATTCAGAAGCAATCTACTTGATTAACTAAATTATAAAATTCTCACTCCTTGTAAAATTATCCCCTTTAGAAAATAACTCTTAGTAACGACCTTGATCCATTGCCAGGTGATTATAGCGATAACAGAGGTGTTTCATATTGTGTTGGATTTTTTATATACGGCGATGAACGCTGGAAATAAATATTACAATATGAGCTAAGACAATAATCATTTAAGCAATTTTGGTTAAATTTAAACATAACTAGAAAATATCATGAGTTTTGATAGGAATCGTAGAGGTAAATAAAATAGAGGGGAAAGAGAGTTAGTTACTAATGGCTAAAACGTCGATTTACCAAAATAATAAACCATATGGAGACATATATAAACAACAATAATTATACAGTTTCATGTTATAGGTGTGATAGAATATCACACAGATGTAGTCTATCAACATAGCGTGAGCTTAAATGTCGCCTTTTATATCCCGATGTGTTTAAATTAACAAGATCCCTTTAAATATGTTGAGACATACATAATTTCATTTATAACGTCTATTAACAAATTTCTCCGTTTAATAAATTGCAAATATTTTGCTATCTCGATGATATCGAACATATTTCAAAGGATACCGCAACTCCGACTGTCATAGTCTTCATCATGACTTTAATATTAAACAGTACTGGTGATTTGAATATATTTTTGGTGTTCAATATAAAGATATGTCAAGCCAAAGGATTTAGTGAAATTAAGATTTTGACTATACCAGTAAAGTAAATAAAAGGTTGAAATTTGACTCCCTCTTATGGATTACCCTCGTTTGTTAATTTAGTATGTAGCATTTCAGAATATTATCGACTTGTATAGTCCTTACTGTATAAAAGCCAAATACATGTCATAAAAGCAATTCAGTCTCGTTCTCTCAGAACGACATGAAGCAGAATCGATCTTAAACATAAGATTCCAGCATAGAGAGATAGACTTCTTAAATTCAAACTGAAGTCTTAAAGAGCGAAGATCTATTGATGGCTTAGGTATTCTGTGCAAAATCGCAAATGATTCAGAAGCAATCTACTTAAGTAACTAAATTATAAAATACTCAAGTCGCTAGGCACAACATAATGCGTAGAAAATAACTCTCTTATTTCAGATACCTTTACATTATAATGAATTTAGTTTTCACCAATGTTAATTTAGTATGTAGCATTTCAGAATATTATCGACTTGTATAGTCCTTACTGTATAAAAGCCAAATACATGTCATAAAAGCAATTCAGTCTCGTTCTCTCAGAACGACATGAAGCAGAATCGATCTTAAACATAAGATTCCAGCATAGAGAGATAGACTTCTTAAATTCAAACTGAAGTCTTAAAGAGCGAAGATCTATTGATGGCTTAGGTATTCTGTGCAAAATCGCAAATGATTCAGAAGCAATCTACTTAAGTAACTAAATTATAAAATACTCAAGTCACTAGGCACAACATAATGCGTAGAAAATAACTCTCTTATTTCAGATACCTTTACATTATAATGAATTTAGATTTCACCAATTGTAGGATTTAAGAAATCACTAGGCGAATGAGTTTATGTATATAATCATGTGTATATATGTATATTGATTTTGTATACTTACTGATATACTTATAATTAAGTTGTGTTTTACAATTTTTCAGTGAATATATTTAAAATTCATAAAGGGATCCCAAATTTATTATTTTGCAATATTTTCTTGCAATTTTTGGAATTATTAATCTATTATTTGAAATTTCACCTTTTTTATAAATATAGTGCCACCCCTTTATAATATTTAAATTGCATTATAACGCTGGCTCACAAAAAAATGTATTTATAGAAATACGCTCTATAGTACTTTATCATTGTTTTTATCCCTGGATTTCATGTTTCTAATTTCAAATGTATCTACACCCTCATATAAACTTAGGCCTCTTATGTGCACATGAAAATTAATTACATTATACATTAAACAAGTAACAACTGTATGTGAGTTATTGTTGCGCGGGCAATAATTATGTTTTACAACTTTGTCTTGTTCCTTTGTACTTTGTCATAATTCTTGTCTAAGTTGAACATTCCCCTCGAATATTAAGCGCGACACGAGGTACGGATACGTGACGTGTCACAACGTAGTTCCATTTTAAAACGTCCTCGGCCCATTTATACGTACGTGCAATACATAAAGATACGCAAAGTTGTAAAACAAATTTTATTATGTAAACAGGTACGTCAAGTGCCTTTAAATTGAAATATTTCCGTAAAGAATTTTAAGCAACAACACTTCAGTGTCATATTTTATTTCTTATTACTACCTTTAAGGAAACTGCACTTAAGCGTCATTTCCTATGTCTGTTGCGAACCTCGAAGAAACTGTAATTAAGACTCGTTTCCTATTACCATCCTCAAGAAATTGCACTGTAGAGTCTATTTCTTGTTCATATTAGCAACCTCGAGAAATTGTACTTCACAGTCAGTTTTGTTTTATCATCCTCGACAATATTCTTAACATATATAATATAACGTGGATAAACTTTATATCGTTGTTATAATCCCTACAATAATAATGGTCTAGTTTCATAGTTGAAAGAAATTGTTAAAAAGCTTAGAACTATCTACGAAAATTATATGTGAAATGTGAAAACGTTGTTACAGATGAGGGAACGTGGTCACAAATTGAAACCATATCGCTTAGAGTTTCGTAAATGACCAAGCAGAGTCTAAATTGTAGGTTTTGTCCCACTTTTGTCTTTGTATGTAGACATAAATTTATTTTACTGCAAACACCAATTGATTAATTACATTTTATAGTAATTGCGTAAAGAATTTTAAGCAACAACACTTCAGTGTCATATTTTATTTCTTATTACTACCTTTAAGGAAACTGCACTTAAGCGTCATTTCCTATGTCTGTTGCGAACCTCGAAGAAACTGTAATTAAGACTCGTTTCCTATTACCATCCTCAAGAAATTGCACTGTAGAGTCTATTTCTTGTTCATATTAGCAACCTCGAGAAATTGTACTTCACAGTCAGTTTTGTTTTATCATCCTCGACAAAATTCTCAACATATATAATATAACGTGGATAAACTTTATATCGTTGTTATAATCCTTACAAATTAGGTCTAGTTTCATACTTGAATAAAATGTGTAAAAAAACAGCTTAGAACTATCTACGAAAATTTTTAATTGTGGGTTTTGTCCCACTTTTATCTTTGTATGTAGACATAAATTTATTTTACTGCAAACACCAATTGATTAATTACATTTTATAGTAATTGGTACAAAGGACGCTAAAGATAAATGTAAACTTTAAGTAGAGTAAGTTTTACATAAATTACTGAATAAATAAACATTAATCTTCCTTTAATGTTTTTCCTTTACTTTGGAATTTCTATTATTTGTTTCCGTACATGTGTGGAGCATTAGTTAAATGAGTCTGTCTGTAACTTTATAACTTAGCGGAGACGTTCCATCTTTGCCACAAACTTAGAATATAGATGAGAAGTTTTGCGATCAAGATTTCTCTAATGACCGTATTTTACGAAGCGCCTAGGTGTTCAGCCTAATGACGACTTTGCTAATGGTTGTAGCAATTATTTACGTTTGCATACGTGACTCACATTAGGTTTTATGTTTTCGTTGTAACTGTAGACGTACTTATTTAGTTATCCCTTCATAACTACAGGGTTAGAATAATTGGGCACGACAGGTAATTTATTCTTACTTGCCTGCTTACGCTTCTTTCAAATCTATATCTAAATAGGACATAGACAATCTAAGTCATTCTATGAGACTTAAGGGCTAATCTTAAGACATTTAACAGCCCTTGAAATTACCACGACTCTCTGACTTATATCTATATCAGGGCTAACAAATATTGGTGACTTTAATATTATGCTCATGTCAAGAGAGTGAATAGTGAATTGTACAAAATTGCGATCACTCCTTTCTCCCTTTATATTGCCAATTCCAATTGATTTCTGTGCGAAATAAACAAGTTTGGAAAAAAAATCCAAATAGGAAAAGATAACAAAAGTTCAGTACATTTTTCTCCTCCATTTGTCAACCGATTATCTTTTTTTTTTGTTTAATAACTATTTACGATCTTCGGAGCCGTTGCGATATATTAAATATCACAGAGAATTCTATTCTTACATATTATAAAAGGTATCTTTTTGTTGGTCCTTTCCTTACTATGCAATCATACATAAAAGCCCAAGAGCAACAGTTAACGTCTCAAAATCGTCCGCATAAAATGAGCGCACAATTGAGAATTGTAATTACTAAAGTATATTGGTAAGTTTTAGGGACGATTTTGAGCGTTACTCTTATTCAAAACTGTGCATCTGGGGTTTTTATATATCAACTAGCTGACCCGCGCAACTTCGTCTACGCCGGATAGGTTATGACCGGTTCCAATTTTGATTCCAACGCGAATAATCTTTAAAAACCTAGAACCCGATTGTAGTGACACTTACCGGGTCCAATTGTGAATCCAAACTATCCCATATCTATTGGCAAGAAATGTCCCGGTACCCCCTGGGTTACTCTTGTGGCCCTCACCTCCAAGCTCCATTTACTATACTCGCAACAATGCAATAATATTTAGTTCCAGCAACGCACGCTATGTTATTTTGCTAATTTGAATTACGTTTATTGTGATCAAGTATTGAAAATATATATTTACCTTAATAAAAATAGTCTAATATACTTTCCTAACAGTGAAAGAATTTTCAAAATTGGATCAGTAGCACAGAGATTACCCCGAACATACAAACTCACTAACTTCAACTTTTTAATATTAGAGTTTCATAGACACCAATTCTACCAGTGTCAAGTCAGTCATGGGAGAGTTACTTTATAGGTACTATTCAATTTTTATTATATAATTTAGTTCTTTCAGATTAGGCCACTTAGATACACAAAGACAAACACAACACTTACATACACCATGCCTTAAATAACTATATATTTACATAATAATTGCTGTAAGTTATTGTGTTATGTTATAGTTTAATATTGTTAAAACACATAAAATTAGCCAGAGTATTGACAAAAGAACAAAATACACACCTTTGTCCCTTTGTTAAAATCAGTCGCACATAGTATGTTGTTAGGTAAAATATCATACAAAAATCAAATACACACTAAATTGAAAAAAATGTGTTCTACAGTGTTTTCATCCAACTCACATTCACATATTGAGTTGTCCCTGATTCAGAGCTTTGTAAGATGGTCTGGAGAGCACACGTCTACAGATAGATCCTCAGTATACAGATAGTAGACGCAGCAAACTTGCAACAGTCACGAAATTTATAAAGCCATGGCTTACCAGGAACGTTATCCTGAACGGAAGCATAAGACTTGCCTTTAATTTGGTTGGGTACGTTTCAGTTTGAGTTCCATGATAGAAACAAATCAGTCTTGTTCGAGGAGGATAGATAAATCCTGAACATATATTTTATAGTGATCAAAATATCCAGTCTGGATACTTCTTTAGCAGGAAGATCAACAGCTTCATTACCCATTATGGCCTCGTATCCATCTCAGAACTACATAAATTCCTAAACAATGTCATTAATATAAATGGAATTGATAAATTGTGATAGGGAGTTTTTGGCGGGATCTCGGTCTGTCATGTAGTGTATTTTATTTTTTATTCATAATCTTGTGTTACTTGACTCTATATTGTGTAAAATTGGTGGTGTTTTATGTAATATAGTTTGTTTATTGTGCATAAGTGAAGTGAATGGAAAATAATACCACGGACCATGAATTCTGAGATGCCACAAAAATTCCATGGAAAGTTCTAACAAGTTGACCACCATCTTGTTAGTTCATTGAAATTATATTAAGAAACTTGTAATATCGATACTCACTTGACAATGGCAGTGATGGTCTACTAGAAGACTGGTTGCCAAAATGGAATGGAAGAACTTGAAATAATATTAACCACTTGACAATGGCAGTAATAATCTAAAAGATTGACTGCCAAAAATAAAGTTAAAAAAAAAAAATTGTGATAACTGTATGTTTCATTGAAGTATGTCAAAATAATATCAAATGTAGGTTAAAAAGTTTCAATAAGAAGAAAAAGCCCTTTCTTTCTTGAAGGCAAACAATTTCATTGATTAAAAAAACATTTATATATCTTTTTTGGGCCAAGGACCATCTCGGGCACCCCCAGAATACCCTACAAAATTATTATCATAATCTTATAGGTAGTTTCGAAATGCATTAAGGACAAACACAAACATTGATTTTTATATATAAAGATGTTACTATTTTTATAATTCGGAAATATCTGGCCTAATTCATATGATGCCTTTAACCAAATTATATATGTCGTTATTACTATATAATTATCTTCGACCATCACGACTCAGTATAATATCTTTTGCCATAACATATGGAACAGCTTACGAGATTCAAGGTAAATTGAGTTAACACAAAACAATTACCAATACACTCTGTTTTGACATTTTATCTAAACCATTAAATATTAATAAATATACCTAATGCTGTAAAAAATATTTAGAATAAAAAAGTTATACTAAAGATAGACAAGAATATATTTTGAGACTAAATATGTACTTAGGAAAAATATAAGTTATATAATGCAAAAAATCCTGGTACAAAAATCGTATTCCGTATAAATAATAATCGTGCTGCGGGCACATCTGTAAAATTATGATTCACGATAATATCCGAATCAATTCTCCCTCTCTAGTAAAACAATTTCATTGACTTAGACCTTGTGATTAATCGAAGGCAATTAACCATGACCAATGCAGAATGACAGGTTAGCAATAACAATGTAATCAATTGGTCTAGATCAAAAACGAAAACCGAACATGTAAACATTAGCGCAATATATCGCAGCAAACAACGCAATTAAGGCCGGGGCACACCTTTAACTAATGGTTCTGTTTACCCTCCTCGAAGGCCCTCTGGTTAATTCTCTTCGCGCCGAGAAAAATACTAGTATGTAGTAACTGCGACATTAATTTACCTTCTTGTTTTGCACTGGGGAGGAGTTGGGAATGTTTCCCCTTATATTCCGTTTACTAAACGGGAAAGCGAAAACAATCTCCCGTGCATTTATTAAACTGTTTCTATCCAAAACAATCAGCGCTTATTCTTTTTTTGTAGCCCTATACGCACTATTTATGATAATAAGATAATAAGCAAAGTGCAGTCCAAAAACAATGATGACCACCAAGGAGATCCATCAATCCTTTGTCACATTCAAATCCATCTCTTAATGTTATATTTGAAGAATCGATGTTTGCAGAAATAGAGAACACTGTTCGGGAAACAGTTTCATATTACGGTACAAAGTGGTTTTCGATTATCATAAGTATGTTGACTGTCAAAGTACTCTATATTATACTAGCTGACCTGGCCACGCGATGCTGTAACTCAGTCAGAATTATTCAAAAGTAAAACGTGGCACTATGAGATAGCTATAACAGTCGGTCCTACAGGTTTCTTTCAACAAACTAGTGTAAAGTGCCATCTTTTCGAGACTGGTGGAACTTACAATTATTAACATTTACAATCATTTACTCTATAATTAAAAAATATTGAGGTCATTAATCGAAATATAAATTATCCTATATAACTTGACGTTGAACCAAATTATACACATAAATAGCAACTTTTATGAAGATCGGTTAAGTCGTTTTGGAATTCATCGTGGACAAACATCATGGCACTGGATTTTTATATATTTACATTTTTATTACAATTATTAAAATGTAATATAATAAAATATCCTCTCTAAGCCACTGGAGGTAGTCCACCAAATTAATTATAAAGGTAAGGCGCTAATGAAAGGGACCGATACCGACCTAAAATAATATTAAATTAGGTGCCTTCGACCGGTGTATATTTTATTCACGTGTCGCCCTCAGCTCGGTACGGCTATCCCCAATTACTGCGGCCTTTGTTCCTCTTAAAACTGAAATAATACGTATATAGGTAGTTATTTAAAAATTATAAATTATAGAGGTTTTCCATAAAAGCAAAGTAGGTCAGATTGAATTAAATAACTTGAATTATATACGTATTAGCAGCCGACTGACGACTACTTTCGCATGAATTGCAATATAAAACTGAATGACAATAAACTATAGCTTAGCGCCACCTAGTTGCGACTATGGTAAAATGGGTAGCTTGAAAACCTCTATTAAAACACCAAGTGTACCAAATTTTCAAAGTTATCGACCAAATATACCAAAATCTATTTTCGAAGAACAGAACATATTTCCAAGAATCATGGGTGTAAAGGTTATATTTTAAAAGTATTACATGATTTTTTGTTTGTTACACTTTTACTCTAACTGTTCAATTGATTATCATGAATTATCACGTTGCCAGGAGCACAGAAAAAAAACAAATTACATATAAATAATATACTATAACCTAGAGATAGATAAAATCGACACTAACACGAGCAAAACCACAGGCAAAAGATAGTATTTGATATACAACAATAAGTACATATTAACATTGAATATACCATATAATTGAGTTTTACTATCAGGCACCAATCTTGGTGGCTAAAAACCGACATTGCAATTAAACCTTACACCGAAAGACACAAAATATTTTAATATAATCTTTTCCATTCTGGTTATGTTTATTAATGCTGCCTCTTGTATTCCCAAAATATCATTGTCTTACCAGCAAGTAGTATTTTAAGAAACCTCAAAGTTTTTAACTTATGTGGTTAACATCTGTGAGCATTACAGTGCATTATAGGTAGATTCTGATTAATTTATCTCACCCTAAAAACGATATCATGCAGTAATGGTAAGAATACATGCTATAACAGCGGCATGCTATGATGGCCGTTTTGACACATTACAATAGTGACGTGAAATGTCCATTTATTTTCGAGAAAAATATAATCAAATGCTGCTTTGTTTTTCATTAAGCCGGAGATGGTAGATGTGCTAGCCAGCGATCATATATATATATATAACATATTTAGAAAAATATAAATCCCCAGTTGTTTTGTAAATAAGTACATTAATAATTATAATCCATCAAGGTTTCTCTAAAACGGCGCTGTTTTCTTTTGTAATAAAAATATGAAAACATTTGTTCACGAGGCCATATTAAAATAGTAAAATATATATATAGGTACACATATATAAAATTATAATTTTTTTTACTAAATTAAAATTGTGACCTAAAATTATACATTTGATAAATTTTAGTATTAACTGCACGTCACCCGACACATTAAAGAACAGCAATTTGCTTCTTCAAACATAGTTATTAGTTTATACCAAACTTCATGAGCGGATATACGGCAAAACAGCCATCATACCGTGCCGCTATTTTACATGCATGGTTCATTCACTAACATTTGCAAACATCGCAGTGCGTTATAGATTCCTGTAAATTTACCTTACACCAAAAACAATATCGGCACACTACTCGATAGTAGGAATACACTCTAAATGTATACTTCTGTGAGTAACATCTGCGAATGTTAATCTTTTTTATACGTTTCTATTAATTTACCACAACCCAGAAACAATATAAGCGTAATTATTAAATTAAATTCTTATTCTAGGCGACACCCGTTAGTGACGCTTTCTATTTTAGATAATTTAATGATCGTCTATTTCGACAGGCCACGGCTCGAGCTCGATCCGGGATGAGTTGTACGTCGAGTAATCAAAATATACTTATCTCTAGAAAGAAGTGTATCGTTAAACAGTCATAGTTTTGTAATTTTAATGCATTATTGTGTTTATCACGGCGAGCGCGTGCCAACTGGCAACGTACAAGTTCAGTACACCCGTCGTATCACTCGTGTGAATCACGAATTACGCAAATATTGTACGAGGTTAGGTCGCGTTTATAATTGCGCTTGTAAACTGACGATTAATATAAGTTATTTAAAAGATATTATTAATTTTACAACCTAAACATGGACACGAATATATTTATTTAAGTAAACGTGTTAATATTCATAAAATGTTTAAGAAACATGACTCGTCGTCATAAAATGAAAAGGAATTTGATTATCATTATTACTTCATTTGGGAATTTTTCGTAGAATTTTATTATAAAACTAAAAAGCGTGAATTTAGAATTGTATAAAAATACTATGAAATAGTCTTATAACCTACTAGCCTCTGCCCGCGACTTCGTCCGCGTGGTATAGTTACTTTGGGCCAACGCTAACACACAGCGGAAGCTTTCAAGAGGAAAAACCCCGATTTTGAAACATTCTTCATTGGTGCTCCGTTCTTATTAGTATTAGCGTGATAATATATAGCATATAACGTTTCTCAATAAATGAGCTATATAACACTGAAAGAATTGTTCAAATCGGATCAGTAGTTCCTGAGATTACCCCCTACAACGTCACAAACTCACAAACTTTACCTCTTTATAATATTAAGTATAGATAAATTAAGAAATTACTGCCCGGGTACAAAATTTCATAGAAAAATCAAGTTACTTTAGAGTTCAGTGTAGAGGTTCTAGACCAGAAATTCCCAAACTGATCGATATCGACCCCTATTAATTAACACAAGTTCAAATTCGAAACATTCCATATAAGTTGTGTTACGTGTACCAATTTGTTATAAGAGTGACGAATATTTTAGTAACGACAAGTATCATTGTTGTCCTTTTAAAAAACTCAACAAATCGATAACCGTGCATAAGTTCGTACAAGATGAAAAATGCTCTGTATTTGACGCCAATTCCTGACTTAAAAGTAATTTATAGGGGTCTGAGGTAGAAGTTGATTTTGGAAAAGGGGTCCGTCACCGAAAATATTTTAGGAATGATTGTTCTACACAGACAAAAAAATTACGTGTTTTATAATAAACATCTATCAAAAAAAGCAACATATTAAATATACTAACGTAACTTTAGAATGACTAGCTACCTCCAGACTTTGTTTGCATTTATATCGTTATAAATTATGACACAGCACATAATCGTGTAAAAACAGGGCACATCTTGATACCTCTCAGATAGCAAATTTTTTCTGGTTATTTGGACACTTCGTCATATTTTCGACAATTTATACAATACGTTTATAAACTCATATGGTAATCTGATGTACTGTATATTATATTATATCTGTAGTAATGAAATCTTTCATTAAAATCCGTTAAGAAGTTTTTGCATAAAAGAGTAACGAATATTAATCTGCTCCATAAATTGTCTCGTTGATTATATTAATAGATTACAAGCTTTAAGAAAATTAAATAGAGATATCCATAAATTATTCGCTTACATTTAAAACACTCATGTGAACGTAACTTTATGATAAATCTAGAATCTGTATCAAACGTATTTTCACACGGTATTTTTTATCTCTAATTGTAATAATCCCTTTATATCCAGCAATTTTTTATTTAGACAATGACATATACTTTTCTCCCAATTGGGTCACTCCGTGGGCGATACCTTAAACATCTTGTTTATTGTTTTAAAGTATTTAATCGAAGTCTTCAATTAAGTGTAAATGCTCGAAGGGGAACAGTTCTGCCAACGTTTCTCTCGTTCATCCGTAATTCCGGGAATAGTGTTGCGTTGGATCGTTCTTATGCTCTCATTTAAAATAAGGCCAATTGTTTATAACTCACATTTTAAAATAAGAACTCATTCATTCTTGTTCCACATACGCTTAAAGGATTTCCCGCTCTTGGATGATTTTCTCTGAGAATTTTTTTTTTCATAAGTAAATTGAGACATCGTTTCATTTATTTGAAGAGTTGATGCGTCGAGACTTAAATGGAGACCGTATCTAAGAATTATCCTGAAGCTCTTGGTGAAGGAAAACATTTGGAGAAAATCGTAAGACGTTAGATGGTGACAGTAGTGTTGTTTCTGTTTATATTTCTGCAAATTCTTCGTCCGACCCTTAATTTCCGATTTTGTTATTTTTTTATTCATATCAAATGAAACTAAAAATCGTTTAAAAAGTAGTGCGACCCATACAGTGAGCAGGACTTCTGATATGATTACATTACTATTATTATTCTTTTAATTAGGAGTAAGCATCGGATTTTTAATTAAATAATTACCATCTTTTATGGTAATTTTAAAGTTAGTAGACAGTAGTGTTATAACTAACTATTGCTCGCGGTTTCGGTCGCGTTTTGTAGATTTGAACTATACTTCGGTTTCAGTACATTTTTATGGTTGATAGATACCCTATATCCTTCTGTACCCTCGAGAAAGTTTATGCAAAATGTTATTGGCAAATGTCAAATGGTTGGACCGATTTTAGTGGCCTATGATTAATATTATATAGAGTAATTTTGAAAATATTTTAGAAATATTTATCCCTAATATCACAAACGCAGACGACACCGCGAGCCGCTGCTAGTTGTTAATAATGTAAAAGAATAACAAATAACCAACAGCTGGATAACGATGTTTTTAATAATTCGATATCCATGGTATAACAATAATTCATTACTTATTAGATGCTGCAATAATGACCACCTCTTGTGATGACAGGTGTTAGCACCCACCTCCGGTGCCGCTGCATCACATTCAAGAGACGAGACTACAACACGACCGAAACATAGATATTAGCGCCACCATGTTATAAATATACATCGACACTAGCGCCAACATTTTAGAGATACACATTGATACTAGCGCCACCATATTAGAGAGACACATTAACACTATCGCCACCATATTAAAGATACATAAATAACAATTATTAATATTATATAGATTTTAATAAGTTAAAGATACATAAATAAGAATTATTAATATTATATAGATTTTAATAAGACTTAAATAAGAATGGATATCATTATATAGAATTGAATCATTAGTTTGATCATTATTAATAATATATATTCTTTGACTTCATAGTTCGGCCATGAAAGGCAAGATGTCGCTGATCTACATGTCGAAACAGATTAGAGAACAAATTAGAGATACATAAATAAGGATAATTATATAAAATTGTTGTATAGCTTAAATAACATTAATTTGTTCATACTTTATTATTTATGTGTTACTTAAACTATTTTGCGGAATTATGTATAAATAGTAATCGCTTTGACTTATATAGATGGGCCTTTAAAAGGCAAGATGTCTGTGATATCTACGCACTTCTTATATAACAAGTATTGTAAGGCGAAGCTCTGGCCAAATAAATAGTGACAGTATCTACGATGTGTTTATTGCCATTCCTGACTGCATCGACACTATACGGGATTAGTGTAATAAGGATTTTTAGTACCTACCACCATCGAGTTGATAGAAAAAGAAAATAATAGATATCAGATATTAAATCAATTCTATTTTTATTAGGTATAGTAATAAACCCCACGTAACCCTTCGTAAAATATATAGACTGAACATTAATTAATTAAACATCCGATCTTGTTATCAAGTTGTCGGGTTAAACAAATTATTATGCCCAAAAACATCGAAAAAAATGCCCGAGATTAAAAAGTTACCAACCGAGACGTTCCCCGAACGATCGTGCAATATTTTCGCGGAGCGCTGTTTACAAAGTAATTTGTTAGCCCTTTTCCACGCTCCTTAAAGAGATCGTTCGAGATTCAACATGACTTCATTAAGCGAACCGGACGTCTCGTGAATTAAAAAAGTTACAATTTACGCCTTAAAAACATCTTTGAAACTGTCTAAGGTTGAGTTATTAATAGCTATAGTCAGTAGTTCAACTTAATACATTTTAATTTATCGGTACAATGCTCACTAGATAAATCAAAGTGCCACATATATCGTAAATAAGATGAAACTCGGTAACTATAACTTTTCACTATATCCTAAATATATAAATCCAGTGGCATGGTGTTTGTCCTCGATGGACTCCAAAACGACTCAACCGATTTTCATGAAAGTTGGCATCTATGTATAATTTGGTTCAACTTAAAATATGTATAATTTATATTTCGATTAATGGCATCACTATTTTTTAATTACAAATCAAATGATTTGTCAATGTTGATTATTTTTATTAATTGCAAGTTTCATCAGTCTCGAACAGATGGCGCTGTAAATTAGTTTGTTAACAGAGAACTGTAGGACCGAGTGTTATACATATCTCATAGATGGCACCACGTTTTAATTTTTAATTTATTTTTCAATAACTAAGCCAAAGTAACGCGTGGCCGCGTCAGCTAGTATAAGTGTATAGGGGAAAATAAGTGGTGTTAACGTCAAACACGTCATACCGATTCTATCGACGTAGGTTCGAATCCTCGGAAATTAACTGGAGCTTTTGGTTAATGGTGGTAAGATCTTATCTAACCTCATCTGACTAGCTATATAATTTATATGTAAGTGAAAAGATAAAGTTATATTCCTAATATTTATTTTCTATTACAGGTGTATCACATGACAGGTCGTACGTTCTGTTCCGCTTGGGCCGGCGTGTTTCGGTCCCAGTGCGACAGTTCGCCGAAACGGGACGATCCGATGCGCTCGGCTCTGCACCCGGCACTATGGACGTGTTCGGTGCCTCAGCGATAGCTCAAGGTGCTGGACGGACTGAAGCAGTGTTCTTTGCCGATGGAAACCACTCTAGAGTAAGTAATATACTAAAATGTCATTTTCCTATTTATCCGCGGGAATACTATGTATGCATCATACTTTTACTTTTTTATTGTGTTAAAGTTTTTGGGTATTACCTTACCTTTGTATATATTTATATGCAGTATCTCTCTAATCACCCGTTAGTATGCTTATAACTCAAAAACGGTCAACCGATTTTTATGATTAAAAAAAAGTCATAAGTATATTCTTTGAATAAGTTTTAGTATATACGAGTATACGTTTTTTTTACAGTAAGTAAGTAATATATGGAACGAGTTACGAGGTTAAAAGTTAATTAAGTGACCACAACATGACTTGTTACAATTTGTTGCGATATTCTATCTAAATTTTGAATCATTAATAATTAATATAATGTAATAATAATTGTTTAGTACATATTTTTTCTAAAAATTAGTAATACCATAAATCTTTTAAGGTGTAAAGACCATATGCTTAAAAGGCTTCATAAAAAGCATCATAATTATAGTGTAGTTCACACGAACGAAGTGGCGCCACTACAGATCTATAAATTAATTTAAAACTATGTTTATTTATACAAATTATCATTACATAGTATAAAACAAACTCCAGTGCCACGTCTGTCTGTCTGCCTGTTCGCGATAAACTCAAAAACTACCGAACGGATTTTCATGCGGTTTTCACCAGCGGATAGAGTGATTCAGGAGTTTTAGTATGTAATTTGCTAAGGATTTTTTCATAATCAGGGAGTGACAACGATTGCCGGGCCCGTTAGTATTACAATAAATTTAATACGGTCATAAGATAGTTTTCTACTTTACGTACTCGTTATAGGCTTAACCTGAATAATATGAACTGCAAAGTATAGTTCAAACAATAAATTATTTCTGCTGGCATGTTTCATAAGCTACGTTGTTGAATTTTCGTAGTAGCCTTCCGTCAGCAAACGATCGCCGAAAATATCGTATTTCAACATTAATTAATGCCCCCGGAGAGCAAACAACAATTACGATACGTCAGCCGGCGCTGGGAAACAAATAAAAAACGGTATAAATATCCAGTTGTAATAAAAGGGGAGTTATTATCGAGTTCAGGGTTTCGTTTTATTGGAATTCGGGACTAATTCTGGTCGTCGATTTGGTTTACGTGCGTCGTTATCTATCGATTTATGATGTTATCACCGCAACTAGGTTGACAGTTCCGAACAGTCATTCTCTATAAATTTTCGGCTTTAGTGAAATTGGTTTGAATAGCGTGGGACGAAGTGGAACAAACTATTAATGGCGCCTAACGTCATAATTACATGGAATGTAACAATAATATGACATAAGGAGATATAAGCCTAATTCACTCTAATAATTCCATTCATGTCATTATTATTTATTATTATTATGTAAAGTGTAATATTGAATGGATAACACAGATTTGCTATAAATAACTAACGTATGTAGTGGAAGTAATAAAATGCGTGGTAAAAAAACAACGATACGCAATATCTTTGAAAATTGATAAAAAAATCTGATAATTATTATTTTAGTATACATTTCACTCATTATTCAGTAGGTGGTAGAGCCACGCTGAAGTTATTACTGGTTTCAGCATGAATGGTCGGCTCGACCGGGGTAGTACCATCCTCTCATAGAAAACTGACGTGAAGTAACAGTGCTTGCATTGTTGCGTTTGGTTTGGTCAGTGAGAGCGGCGACGGCCCTAGTCCCCCCCCCCTCCTTTTCCCCCCCTTCCCCCCCCCTCCTATCCCCCACCTTCCCTTTCCCCAAACACAGGCTGGCAACGTGTTTTTGACTCCACTGGTGTTGTTAGTGTCTACGGACAGTGGCGATCACTTAACATCAGATGACCCGCCTGTTCGTTTGCCATAAAAAAATTCACTGGAATCATTACAAAGTTGAAGAAATATAGCAAAAAGAATTACCTGAAGTTAATTGTACGAAGTTTGCATCGAACATTCACACTAGTGTCACTATCATTCGGTTTTAATATATGGAGTTGGTATTCCTTAACTTCTGGACTACATAGTTGTAATAATATCTAATATTAGCGGCCGTCTATGACTTCGTCTGCGTTTATGTCTTTACAAAGTGTTATATTTGCGCCGAACCCTAATTTTTTCTTTCAAACAATAGCCTAAATCACCCCTCATAGCATTAACTATCGCTCAATACATGTTGACATTACAAACACGGTAGTCCGGTGAAGCTCTAAAGACCTTACCAGGTCAATAGCGTAGTCAGTACGAGAAAAAAACATTGCAAACAGGCAATTCAATTTTATTTATTTGTAATTTAGCAAAAACCTTTTGTTCATTGTATACGTACGAAATATTTCCGAAAAATGCCGAACGATGCTCTTTCGCAAAGTACAGTACAATACACAAATATTTTATTCAGTTCCGACCCTAAAAAAGCGCTTATGAACGTCAAAACTACCACCGGTTCTGAAAACAACCCAGTCATCAAGAAGAACCGACAAGAAACTCGATTGGATTTATCCTTTTATCGAATGTTTCTTACAACAATGCATTATATTTATAATCGTTTGTAATGGATGCACAGAGAGAGGTGTTAATTCCACACATTCTTTTTTATATCATAGGAAGCAAACGAACAGGCGGGTCACCTGTAGTTAACTTATCACTACCGTCCATAGACACTAGCAACACCAGGGGAGTCGCAAGTGCGTTGCCAGCCTGTCTTCGGGGGAGGGGGAGTGGGGGAAGTGTTCTCTCGGCGCTTTCACTGACCGAACGAAACGCAACAATGCATGCACTATTACTTCACGTGGTTGTTTCTATGTGTCGGGTGGTAGTACCCCGGGCGAGCCGACTAATTCATGCTGAAACCAGTAACACGTTCAGCGTGATTCTACCACATATAATTCGTTGGTACTGCCACCTACATCAATCATCATCATTCACATGTTGATGCATTCTATAATAGCCTTTTGACACAAACACTCGCTCGGAAAATCGGTAATGTGCATTTGTAGTAAAACCTAACAATATTACCTAAAGAAATGGTTATTGGTTTTACTAAGCCTGAAACAGTTTGTCACAGTTTATAGTATTTAAAACATGCCAGTCTTATTAAAAAAACAGCTTTATTAAGAAAGTAGAATGTAGCTGAGTGCCATCTAGTGGCGGGTTATAACAGTTACGCCGACGTCCTCATAATATGCCAATATTAATTACGATTGGGTAAACACACAGTTTTGAAGTTTATTAATACACACTTAAAAGTCAAGTTACCTTGTAATTTTGTTTCTTGGTTTTTAATCACCTCTACAAATCTTTGGAGCATTCAATTTGTATATATCCAACAATAATTAAGTTACAATTATTAAATAGCTAAATTAATTTTAAGCCATAAACGTGAAACAATTAATTTTTTAGACCCGAAGCTTAACATAAAAATGGTCATTAAGTGACGGTTTGATGAGTCCGATAATTATTTTTATACTCGTCGTAAAGTCTCCCGATTAATTTTCACTGAACGTCTAAAATTCTTACTGTTATTTGCCTTTTTTTTTTAATTTAAATCCTATAATTCAGATGTTATTTTCATTTTAATGTCATCATTATTAAGATAATAAATGGGAATTCTGCTTCAACAATTTCATTACCATAGAATCACAAATTTAATGTACTACGTACTAATTGCTACCCACCTAAAGATCTGGAATTGATAGAACATTAAAGCAGATTTATTACGTTTATAAACACTAGTCTCTGAATAGATATAATTAAGAGATCCTACTCAGTCAGTTTGTTTATATGGTCATTGTTATATTTGTTACGCTTATATTACGAAACAACGTTTAATCTGTCAGTCGGGGAAAACCTATATTAACACTTTATAGGCACTGTGACTGTTGTTTCATCGGGCAGAGTTCGCCCTATAATAATTTCGACATAAGAGTTACCACCGACCAACATCTTTCTTTTTATAGCCCGAACTATCTAATCGGGCAGCGTTAATGTCAATCGTCGCGTCTTGGACTTATTGTGGCTCATTATAATCAGTAAAAATATTATAAATCATTAAAATTAATCACAAAAATATAAATCTAACACTTATTAGTATATATTTGTTACGCTTACACGCCGTAACTACTCACGCGATCATTGTGAAATGTTGTATACACGTTGTCAGGAGTACAGAGAAGGGTAGAACGTACATTTCATTCATAAAAAACGTACTATTACTGAGGGATAGGTCAAATCGACATTAACGCGAGCGAAACCACGGGCAAAAGCTTGTAGAAACAACGGGATTAGACGGGAGTCTCGACGCGGAATTAGTTCTGACTCTCCTAATTATAATTATATTTTATGCAACGACCTTCTGTTATGACAGCAAAAAACTCTTTGGCGATTTAACTTTTAAATTTATTAATGTATCCATGAAGGTCTGTAAGCGATTTACAGCTCACAAGCACCTATATAAAAATTCTGAAGTTAAGTGTTAAGTAGGTCAATAAACTTGACCGCTTAAAGAATAAAATGTTGTGACGAACCAAGTCATTTGTAATTCACGTACCAACAGCGTGAGCTAACTGTATTGTGGCGCCATCTCTTGACTGCATACGAAATATAGTATAGACGACCTTGTACAGCAATGTCTACTATGCGGCAATTACTGCGTACTGTCTAGATTGATATACCACGACTTAGACCTTAAAGTGACTGTTCCCTGAGGTTCCTATCCTCAATTTTTAAAATCAGGAGTTAATAATGACGCGACTATAAAATCAGCCTTAGATCACATTACAAACTACATATATGTATACAGTATAACTCAATTTTAAATACAACGTTTTTTTTTTGTTTGAATTTTTTTAAACAAAGTGATAGAGACCTATAGTAGATTTCGATATTTATTTATAGTTTTACTTCTTAGGGGATTACTACTATAACTTACTATATACTACTACTTACTATATATATTATACTATGTACTGTAGAGTTTGCTTGAACGCGTTAATCTATTGGTCCTATTAAAAAAAATATTTTAGTGTTAGATAACTCATTTATCGAGGAAGGATATAGGCTATATATCATCACGCTAAGACCAATAGAAGCGGAGCACCAATGAAGAATGTTTCAAAATCGGGGTTTTTTTCCTCTGAGAGCTTCCGTTGCATGTTAGCGTTTGCCCAAAGTAACTATTTCACGCGAACGAATTCGCGGGCAGGGGCTAGTATATAATAATTATAAACTAAATTATGTTTATTGGCCGATATTCTTGAATATTGTTTTACGAAACGATGGTGGTCTAATTTTCGAGAACACCTTAGGTTTATTAAGTATTTTTGAATTTTTGTGTACGATCGCTATGCAGTCGCAAATAATTTTCGTGTTCTCCCAGTAGTACTACATAATTTACAAAATGTTTTTTTATTTATTTTCTTGGACGTTTAAAAGAATCAATTAGCAAAATGAAATTTTAATTTATTTTTGAGAACTCTATAGGTTAAATTATCGTTTATGTATGTAATTCGATAGCACCCACGCCTTCTCGATACGAGATACTTCGTGTAATTTTAACGTTAGCGCTCATCTGCCACCGACATCCCAATTATCTTATCCAACGAAGGCTAAACTGTCTGTTTCAGGTTTGTAAATATTCGAGATTAATCGTTAACATAATTAAATTTTTTATGTTCACCGTAATGACAGCCAAGGCGATTAATTAAAATTGTTAATTTGTGCGTAATAAACGCATGTTTTAATAATGAATTAATAGATAATATTATGAGAGAATATTTATACTTAGAATGTAAAGAAAATTGTATGTTATATTTCCGCAAAATAATAATAAAGCTTTCATAAATATTTTTAAATTCTTACAGCCTATCCAATTGATGTATAGTATATATCACGGATAATACTATTGACCTACGTCCATGCTACTTACTGCGACATCAATTTCCTGTACGATAATTATTTCCAGGATAGTGTTAAAGTTCAAAAGATTTTTTTGCTATGATCAATGATAAGTCTGCGCCAAAATCATCATACAGACCTAGTAAACAGCTCAAATTTAAGGGATTAAATTTCCTAAAGGAGCATTATGGATAGATTATCAAAAAAAAATGTTTTTAACCTTAAATAGTTTTTGAGTAAAAAATTGGTACTTTGTTTTCTGATGGTTTTCTAAGGATTCCTCTGAAACCATAGAGCTGAGAATTGTCCATGATCGAATCCAAAAACTAGATAATAAATTGGATATGTCATGGGGTCCTTCAAACGAGGCGTGAAGTTGCTATTTAACACCGCCAGGCGCCGTTATTGATGGACTGTACTGTACTTTCTATTCCAGTTCATGCAGTTTTTTTGCTGAAACCAGTTAAAAAAAAATACCTTTTTTTTACATTCCTCACTTTTTGTATTCAGGGTATTTTATGTCGAAAGCGTTCTATTAGCTGACGTCAACACTCACCTGTTGTTGACAGTTCCTCTTATTACGTTACGTAATCTGTTACAAAACTAATAGATTGGATACCGTTCAATTAATTAATTACATATATATTTTAATGAACTTTTATTTCATTATTTTTAATTTATATGTATTTAGCGTCTAAATAATTTGAAACTGAAGTGCGTTGTCAATATATTGGTAAGTAAATATTGCATTAATTTTTTTTACAAACCTCTTGCATTGAGTTTCATGTTTAGGCATGATTTCTTTTTTCAATAAAACGCTAAAAATATTTATATTTTTACCTTAATAGTATGTATTGAAAAGATTATCAACTTTATTATATAATTTTATTTATTATAATCAAAGTTTGACCACTCGATGATTACTAGTTACTATTAATTACAAAATAATATATAGTCAGAAAAATAAATAGTTTATACAATTTCGGTTCTAAGAAGTCAATCAAGAACGATTAAACTCCATGGCCAGTACGGAAACCACAGCAGTCATCAGAAGAGCCGGTAATTAACTCGATCGAATTTAGTAATATTATTATTCTTTATGACTCATTTGTTGTTAATGTACCGAGAGGGTTTTAGTTTCAGATATCACTATTATTCAAATAATGGTACACATTATAATAATATTATGACCATAAACCTTCAACTTATTACCCGTTAAATTGCTTATATGTTTAAGAAGCTTATTGTGGAAACTAACACAAAAAACCATATCTAAAATATGACTTTTTAAACAAATTGATGACGGGGTATATTTACGAATATTTTTATTAGTGCTACAGAGATTATTACGACAACAAAACTCAGTAAAAGTAAGAAAATAACCCAGTAAATGTGTTATATGTTTAGGAAGCTAATTGTGGAAGGGTATATTTACAAATATTTTTGTTGTGGTCGAGAGATATATTGTTGGTTAAAGGAAGAGCTACCTCAACGAATAGGAGATATTCTATCAATACTTTTGTGTGAAAACTACATATAGATTGTAGTTTATTTAATCGTAAGACTATAATCATTTATTATTATCGATTCATTGTGATTCATTGATTATTAAATTGGTCGCTGCGAAATTAAATTTATGTACAAAATTAATTATTTACTTGTTAGGTACACTTCCCGCGGACACGAGTAATACCAGCACCATGAAAATTTGTAAATTGTAGTCAAAGTTTTGTAACACGGTTATTTTGTTCCAGGTTTCTATAATGGCAAGGATGGTACCATCACCGGACTGGTTCATTGGAGTCGATGGCTTTGATTTATGCGTTGATGGGAATTGGCTAGACAGTATCACAATTGAAGTAAATATGATATTATAATGGCAAGGATGGTACCATCACCGGACTGGTTCATTGGAGTCGATGGCTTTGATTTATGCGTTGATGGGAATTGGCTAGACAGTATCACAATTGAAGTAAATATTATATTTATTTTTTCCTCAGTATTATTATATTCTACAGTTTTATCTTCTGTATTATATTGCACGTATATATAAATGCTGTAATCGACTTTAATTAGTAACAAAAATATTTTTTAGTAAATTTCAGGTATGTTATGTTATACCTATTCACATTATGTTCCTGTTGTCGATTCTCTTCTGATAAATATAAATAAAAAAATAAAAAAAATATAAAAAGTAAATGTTCATCCAGTACTGTTTAGGCCTAAGATGGGTCTATTATTTGGGACATTAATGAGTGAATGTTTTAACTTATGCGATATATAGAGTCGAACCTCAAAGAGACCACACTCTTAAGGCCATTTATAATAAGGTCTTTGGATTCTTGAATAATTCATTGAAATATAATTCGTACTAAAGCACAATACAGTAAACTTCAATACTTTTTTTCAACTGCATATTATGTAATTTGAAACAATTATATCAAATTTATTAAGGTAAAATGTTTACAATAAACACAGGTTTTTATGATTGATACAGGTATATGCTGTATAAAAAATAATGGGTTATATACACATTTATAGTTATTATATACATTGTATCTAACTTTCTGTAGGTGGATCCTATAGACGCGGGAACGGACAACGGTTTCACATTCACAGCGCCCAACTGGCCGACAGCACCTCAGGGTGTCGCTTACCGTATCACATCCAAATATCCGTCACATCCAGCGGGATCTTTCTTTTATCCGCATCTAAGAAGACTGCCGCCTATCGCCACCTTCCAATTTATAAAAGTATGACAGCGTTACTTAATTATTCAATTTTATCTCAATGACTGCATACAGTTTTAAAATAGTCTTTCTGATAAATAAATTCACATTTCTTTCAAGGTTTTTGAACTATTTTCATTATTTCGTTTCTTCTAACATCATATTGCCAGCTAATGAAGATTGACAATCGTTATAAAACTCGTACTACTCAAACCATGTTCAAACAGAGAACATTACTTTAAACAGGACTTCATTTCTAACTAAAGTCACTTCTAATCATAGAGTTAAAACGATACGTTTGCCAGTTCATATTGCCTTGAAGTCGCATCACATCAAAGCGAACGCCGATTCTTTGTGACAGAAATATGCTGCAAGAGTTCTAACGATTTTAAAATGTTGGACGCCTAGAATACAAATATGGTTAGTAGTTTTTTATCAATGCATCAATTTATCTCAATAAACTCTTTTAAAGTTGTATGTGAGAGATTACTTAACCACATTTGTTAGTTCTTAATAAGAGAGTGCATCAAGATATTGCGTAGGGGAATCGTAATTGTATTAGTGTGAATTATTTTATTTCTAGCTACGTGAATACGAAGTGACTGAGGTGTTTCATCACGCTAGCGACGATAGAAAATACGACGTCCTACAACTGGATAAGATGAACAATAATAACATCGATGTGTTAGATGGAAACAGGGCTCTGGCCTTAGCTGAAGAAGTCGAGCGAGCTGAGCAAGCGCCCAGGATATACTCCGAAGGAACGATGACGACACCCGATGATACTTATTCTTACTATAGCGCGTCGGCGTCGCAAGCTGCGTGCTGATAACACCGACCCAGCCGAGAGGAGAAAGCGAAAAAGAGCTAGTTAGTTTCTTCTACGTTACATACGTCTATAGGGAGAAAAAATCTTCTTCAACAGACTTACCTAAGTAAAAACAAATCGCCTTTTCTATTTATAAGACTTAACGTTTAACCCTAGTTTCACTCGATATTAAAAGAAGTGACCTCGGATAGTAACTTTATTGTACTTTTGAGTTTGTACACTGGTGACCTTAATGGTACAAGACATGTTCTTCTAATTAATAAACGGTATTGTGAAGAAAATATTCTTGGGTTGTGGTGAAAATATTGTTGACAGTGGAACTTTAAAAAAAAGAGAGATTAAAGGTATGACGCTAAATCTAGAATAGGTCCGACTTTCACGCATAGTTGCCGAAACACACCTATAGATACTTAGCGAAATGTTTTCAACTCGAGGGTGGCCAAGTCAGGCCACGTGGAAAAAAAGCCTTATACCACCTACATCATTTAATTTCAATTGATGGACGATATATGGTAAACGTGTTAAACCTAGTGGCTAGTGGCTCAAATGCTACTGCCGGAATATACTGACAGGTGCTTGGCAATCATTTGAAAAAGCCCTACCACCATGCTATCGCTTTGTAGTTTGATTGCGGTGTTTTCCTTCACCGAAAGCTTCTGCGGTTTCGCAGGAACTCAAACCTACGTTAGTCGAAGCGGTGTCCGAACATTCTAACCGTTGAACCATCATCATTTCCAGATTAGGTTTGGATATCCGTTTTATCCTTTATCGTCTCCTATTTTTTTTTGATAATAAATATTATTTTCTGTTGATATGCCGAATCTCAATAAATTTTCTGTACAATTAGGCTATCTATAGCTTTCGGATACCCCGTAAATGATTTCTTGAGCCTCAAAGTTTTCTATCTCATTGCTCAAATTATTTATATTCTCTTAATATTTCTCTTTTATCTTAGCTTACCTTCATTCGGCGGTATTAGTGCATAGTTTGATTGTTTAACAGAAAAAGGCATCTAAAGAAAGGATACATTTGCCTAATATTAAAAGTCATATTAAAAATTATGTTTAACTTGTATTAATAACGGTAGTCTTTTCTGCACGAAATGACGGTGAACTAACGTGTTTAAACGGAATTGAGTATAAAAAATTGCTCGTATTGTCAGAACTAATACGACAGCGAATACGTTCAGCATGGCTCTACCACCTACATCATTTAATTTCAATTAATGAACGATATATGGTAAATGTGTTAAACCTAGTGGCTAGTGGCTCAAATGCTACTGCCGGAATATACTGACAGGTGCTTGGCAATCATTTGAAAAAGCCCTACCACCATGCTATCGCTTTGTAGTTTGATTGCGGTGTTTTCCTTCACCGAAAGCTTCTGCGGTTTCGCAGGAACTCAAACCTACGTTAGTCGAAGCGGTGTCCGAACATTCTAACCGTTGAACCATCATCATTTCCAGATTAGGTTTGAATATCCGTTTTATCCTTTATCGTCTCCTATTTTTTTTTGATAATAAATATTATTTTCTGTTGATATGCCGAATCTCAATAAATTTTCTGTACAATTAGGCTATCTATAGCTTTCGGATACCCCGAAAATGATTTCTTGAGCCTCAAAGTTTTCTATCTCATTGCTCAAATTATTTATATTGTCTTAATATTTCTCTTTTATCTTATCTTAGCTTATCTTCATTCGGCGGTATTAGTGCATAGTTTGATTGTTTAACAGAAAAAGACAACTAAAGAAAGGATACATTTGCTTAATATTAAAAATTATGTGTAACTTGTATTAATAACGGTAGTCTTTTCTGCACGAAATGACGATGAACTAACGTGTTTAAACGGAATTGAGTATGAAAAATTGCTCGTATTGTCAGAACTAATACGACAGCGAATACGACCGAAGAACCACGTTCAGCCAACCAGTTACCAACGCCGCGGCCCACTGCGAGTGAGCGATCGGCGCTGCGGAGCCTCGCGCGCCGCTACCGAGCGCGTCGGCGTCGCAAGCTGCGTGCTGATAACACCGACCCAGCCGAGAGGAGAAAGCGAAAAAGAGCTAGTAAGTTTCTTCTACTTTACATACGTCTATAGGGAGAAAAAATCTTCTTCAACAGAATTACCTGAGTAAAAACAATTTTTTTTTTACCCTAATTTCACTCTTTCACTCGATATTAAAAGAAGTGACCTCGGATAGTAACTTTATTGTACTTTTGAGTTTGTACACTGGTGACCTTAATGGTACAAGACATGTTCTTCTAATTAATAAACGGTATTGTGAAGAAAATATTCTTGGGTTGTGGTGAAAATATTGTTGACAATGGAACTTTAAAAAAAAGGGACATTAAAGGTATGACGCTAAATCTAGAATAGGTCTGACTTTCAAGCATAGTTGCCGAAACACACCTACAGATACTTAGCGAAACGTTTTCAACTCGAGGGTGGCCAAGTCAGGCCACGTGGAAAAAAGCCTTACTATCCAGATCATGACTCATTTGCTACACCGAAACCATTGTCACTTGAAAAAACTTCTTTTGTTTGTGGCGTATCGTTGGTGATTAGTACAAAAAACTTCTATTTGTTTGTAAGTGATTAGTACTTTCGAGCTAATGGCGGCTGATTCTTGAAATTGGTGAAATTAACCACAGGTGAGCGTTTATGATTTAAAATGAATATATAATGCGCAGGGATGTTAGACTGCCGTGTGTCAGACTGGGGGGAATGGAGTCCGTGCCGCAGCGATGGCGGCTGTGTCGGATCAGCGTTGAGAACTCGCAGGATAATTCGTAGGCAGAGAGCCGGCGGGGCTCCCTGTCCGCCCACTGCGCAGTCGCGGTGGTGCGCGACCAACTGCACCACGCCGCAGCCGCACGAAGACTGGCGAAATAACCTTACGTAATTTCAAAATTCGAATGACTGCGATTCGATTTTCAAATTACAAAATAAAAACTTTAAAACCACATTACCAGTTTAAAAATAATAGTTCCGCTTGACAAACCTTATGTGAATCTGTGGCACTTTTTTCATTTAAATAACTTTGAATTATCTATGTAGTTTTCTTAAATAAAATACATTTACGAAGTCTCCTTTTTTAATCTGTCTCTCCGTCCAAAAATTTATGTTGAATTCCATTTTTTTTCGAAACCTTAGTTGCTTTTAATTAAAATGTAAATTCATTGGTGTGTAAAAAGGATTATTGTATAAATTTAAAATTAGTCATAGTTATTGACTGTCCGTTTCAGAAAAAAAACTTTGTTTTCGGCTGTACCTAAGAAAGCTTAAAAAATCCTTTTTTTTGTTTGTCAATTACATGTAGACTCGAGTAATGTTAAGAGTAAATATTAAATTGTATAAATTTCATCTAAATTATTTTTATTAAAATAGTTTTATGTCAGTATTAGCCAGATGTATGTTATAGCCATATTTTAATAATATGTATTTTCCGTATTTAATCTTACAATCTTTTAAGATAAAATAAATGAAGTTATTTCTCATTTTTTGTAGCATTTATTCTATAGTAAATTATTCCAACATTCGGCGAATTTAATTAATAAACACCAGCTTGTTAGATGTATACAAGTTTTGTGCAAAAAAGAATCATAGTTCTTAGATAAAAAGGTTTCATTTCAATGTATTATTGAATAACACACATATTTTCAGCTCCAGTACAAAATAACATCGTGTCTTATGCTATAGATAATTAATATTCTTGTAATTCTTAATCAACTGTAATAAACACTGAACGCCATAATAAATATGAATTGTAAAAATAGTAAAAAATACATATCGTTTACCTAAGACTTTGTGACATTAATTCAATAAAAAACGTAGTTGTTCTTTCTTATAAAATACACGACTGTAATACATTTTTAATTAATTTTCGGATTGTAAAAATGATTAAATTTTCTCTCATTTGTCCCGTACTATACAGAAATCGACCTTATTTATTATAATATAACACTTCAATTTGAATGGGTAATCATATGATCAGATTATTTTTGTTCGTCGAGACGCACAAATCTCTGGAAGTATCAGTGGGATTTGATTTTTTTGCATATTATAGCAGATTTATTGAAGTAGGTTATATAGGGTATATTATCACGCTGCTACCTTTCGGAGCAGAGCAATTACATATGAAGGTCGGAAAAAGCTTGAATGAGGTAATAGTGCGAGAGAATATGAAATCCGAAAATTAATTACTCAATTATTTTTACATACGTAGTCTGTTTTAGCAAGTGTTTAATAAATCCAAAGATACAGCTTTTATTTTCATAAATAGAAATGTATAGTAATTATAATGAGTATGTATTTAAATTAGCTAATTAATTATAGATAATGAGCCTTCTGTGACGCTGCTGTATTTCATTTGATGTTATTTTACAATATCGCAATAATGGAAGCGATGCGAAACAAATTCGTATATTACGTATTGCGATAATCACATAAAGTAAGAATTATAATAAAAAAATATTATAATTTTTGAATAATCACACCATTTTAACTATTCAAAGAATCGCTTAATGCCAAAGAATTTAAATTAGACTTAGTTTTCTAAACATCAAAAATGTTTTAAAAGTTTGAATCATACTATAAAAAATGTTAATTGTAACACTAAATAATATTATTAATTTAGGAATTATTGTTTCTTCGTCATCTCATTTTGAGATCCGGGAAAAAAATTAACGGAAGCACCTTGATATGAATTAAGGAGTTAAAGTGTAAATTAGAGCCAAAAATGAAAGCTGAAGCGTGTTAACCTTAGCGTAGGTACGAGGTATGATGGTGTATTTTTTACAATGTAAATTATTCTGATTTCCATAATAAAAGATCTTTAATAAACACAAAAATCGAGTTTTATTTGAGAGAACATACAATATTACACAACCTTTACCTTATTTGTTGATGGCTTAAATATTATGTTGAATAACAATATTACAATTTGTAACGTAAAACCTCTTAACTCCTGGACTATCCAAACCCATTAGGGTCTAAGCTCGATACAAACGAATGTAAATACTATAATGTACTACTCAACAGACTGTTGACAACATAAGATAAAAAAAAAGTGTATGTGTACTTATGTACACGCGTTAGAAGTTATACTTCTTTGGCGTAACAAGATAAAAATCTTTTCAAAAATTTTATCTTTCGCCTTATTCTGCGTTTGTAGAAAAAACGACACTAATAATAGAAAAAGTTGACTATAGCTAACTTCAGGGTGTCGATTTTCGTGACGGAGTGCGCGCGCAAAATTTACTCTCATCATTTTACCCTAACGCGCCAAAAGAAGTATAACTTCAAAAACCGTATTTATTACAAAGTTTGAGAAACTTGAAAAATTATGTAATATATAATTACAAAATTTGAAAAACTTAACAACATGAAATTATACAATGAATAAAAACATGTTTAAAAACATGATCCGCCATTTTGAAATCTGGGTCTTAAAGAATCAGCCTAGGGGTTAAATATTATGGTGGATGTTACTTTGCACTTCCGCCTGGAGTTCATTAGGTCCTGCTGCGTCTTACTACACCACGACCAATCAATTCAAATCCCAATCAAGTCTATGAAATATATAGAAGATCAGAATATTTATTTACACATTATGCGTTAAATTCGCAATGGCGAAGGCATTCTCTACCAGACAACCATTAGGTGATGCAGAGATAAATGTTGGTAGGTGTAAAAGGTGAGGTTATTATAAAATTATGTTTAACCTATTTACTATCACAATATATAAATAAAATATCAACACCGATATACTACACACATTCTACACATATACAATACATACATAAATATCAATACAATAAATAAAAGTATAATAAGTCAACCTTAAGTACTAAATACAGCATTAACCAGATAATTCTGCTAAATGAGACTGGTAAAGCCGACGTTACCTGACTTTAAAATTGAAACGGTTAGATGACATCCTGATTTCATAAGGAAGCGCATTTCATAGGAGAATAGATTGGATAAAGAAAGAGGAATGTACAAGACCGGAAGCATGGACAGGACAGCAAAGAATAAGATTATTAGAAGAGCGAAGGTTAAGGTTATGATTAGAGCATACAAACTGAAAATGACGAGTTAAAAAAGAGGGAGTGTTGGGAGAAAATAGAAGAGAATACAGCGTTGTCAGAGCCCGCAAACTCTGTCGCTGTCGTATGGGTAACCAATTAATCTTTGAACGATGGCTCGATACATGGTCATAATATGTTGCTTAAAAACATCTAATATTTGAGCAAAGTTGTGTGATTGCTGGATTGTTTAGAATGGGATTTTCAAACGTTTACTGCTTACCTATAATATAAACAAAATCAATGTATCTGTTGTCTATCTTGCGTAATCTCCGAATCGACTGAATTGATTTTAACAAGATTTTTAAAGTTGTAATTAGAACGAGTTAAGTAAGCACCGCTTAAAAAACAAAATAAAATTCGTCCAAATAAAACAAATAGTTGCCTTGAATCAAAGACTGTTTGGACCGATTCGCTAATAGATCTTTGATCGCTAAACACGAGTAGGGATGGTACCACCATCAATTGGCGTATCTAAATTATATGCATTGCGTTGCAGACAACATAAGAAATTATACTTCAACAAAACGCCTTACGACGTAGTTGTCGTTTACCTTATGTTGGTATTAACATTAAGTTTGCTCGTCGCTACGTTGGAAGATCGTTACTTTTATTCTCCCTCTTGTGTAAAACTATAAATATATACAAAATTGTACATTATACGCGCGGTGCTGTTCGTGTGTGAACTACATATCACATGTACATCTTTATAGACTATATATATTTCGTGGACGACGTTGCGACGGAGCTCGCTCGAGTTCGAGCTTCACGGATCAGACCTTAGACCATCATCAGGTGATTGAGACCGTTCTTTACATGTTATTGGAGAGAGAGAGGATCCAGCGGTGTCAGCCTTGATGCCACCGGGCACTTACCTTCTACCCAACTAAGACATTGTGTCGCCGTTATAGCGGACGTTATTCGTTAATATTTCGCAACCGCTGTTACAAAAGTCATTTTTCACAAAAATCCAAAGGGAATGAGCTAATAGTAAATAAATCAATACAAGTAATCATAAATTTACTGCCGGAATATAGTTTGCTAAAATAAATGTACAGTTATTTACGTTAACCCGTAACCGGCTTCATCCATTCTCCTGTCCTTGATAAGGGCCATCTCTCGAAATTAATCAGGCATAACCGACATTGGAAAACTTGTAGCTATAGGGGGGCGACCTCACGGAAACGTCATTCCCATTGTGAGCCCGTCGTTTACACTGACGTAGGTTCGAGATATACCCATACAAATAATACGTGGCGTATCTAGAGTTGTCTATATTATTTATATAAAAAAAATGCGCGAGTGTTGTGGAAGATTCGGTTGGATTGAATTTTCGTAGTATGTTATCACTACATATTATAAAACAAAGTCATCTTTGACGTCTGTCTGTCTGTTTGCGAAGAACTCAAAATTTACTTAACGCATTTTCATGCGGCTTCTACCAGTAGATAAAGTGATTCCTGAGTATATAATTTGTCAAGGTTTTTTTATTATGACGGGGAAACAACGTATTATATTATTGATTAGCCCTTGGACCGCCCAAAACCATAGCGGTGTCATTACAAAAAAGTTAAATACGTGTTGAATCCTGGTTTTAGAAAGGTCTCATATAAATGCACTTCTTGTTCTTGCTCTTTTGTCTCGCTTTGGTTACGTTACGTTAGGTTAGACTTGTGAAAAAGGATAACGCGAACTTGCCTCGGGCGAGCGCTGTGCATTTATTAGTAAACTTTTTTAAGCCAAGTATTTAATACGTATTTAACTTTTTTTTAATTACACGGCAAAGATTTAAGCTCCATAAAAACGAATGTAGACCCCATGAGGCACAGGTCAACACACTGTTGGCAACATAAACTTATAAAACTCCCGATTTATTACGTAACTGAAAAATAACAAGTGATGTATTGTGCCATACAATTTATGTAAGTCGATTATATATATTATATTAAAAGGAGGCAAACGAACAGGTGGGTCACCTGATGTTAAGTGGTCACCACCGTCCATAGACACTAGCAACACCAGGGGAGTTGCAAGTGCGTTGCCAGCCTATGTATTGGGGAGGGGGGAGGGCCTCCGGCGCTCTCACTGACCGAACGAAACGCCACAATGCAAGCACTGTTACTTCACGTCGGTTTTCTGTCAGAGAGTGGTACTCCTCCGGACGAGCCGACCCATTCATGATAAACTACTTATATCTACAGCGTGGCTCTACCACCTACATTTAGTTTTTGCTCCCATATAATGTAATCGCTGACTTTCTATTCTAAGCTTTTTAATTCTTTATAGTAGGAGACACATTGAGATACTTAATGTCGTATTTATCTTGGCCTATATTTGTCAGAAATATTCCGTTATCATATTTTAAATGTCGGTGATATCTCAAATAAATAAACAAATTTATATATTTTCATTCGATCACATAATTTCTATTAAGATGTAATATGTGAACATACTGTTGGCAACATAAGCTTAAAAAACTCCCGATTTATTACGTAACTGAAAAATAACAAGTGATGTATTGTGTCATACAAATAATTAATAATATTAAAAGGAGGCAAACGAACAGATGGGTCACCTGATGTTAAGTGATCAGCGCCGTCCCTAAACACTCGCAACACTAGGGGAGTTGCAAATGCGTTGCCTATGTATTGGGGAGGGGGGTGGTCCTCCAAATCAAATCAAATCAAAAATACTTTATTCAGTTTAGGCCCTAATAAGGCACTTAAGAACGTCAAAGACTACTACCGGTTCGGAAAACAACCCAGTCATCGAGAAGAACCGGCAAGAAACTCGATCGGGTACATTTTTTAAACATATATTTCCAATACATTATACAATGCTTTTAGTGGATGCACAGAGAGGAGTCAATTCCAGACATCACTATCATTCACATACTGATCCACTCTATAATATCCTTTTGAAACTAAAACCCGTTTGACATGGCGCTTAAATTTACAGTCCGGCAAATCGGTAACATGCTTTGGGACTTTATTGTAGAACCTAACACTATTACCTAAAAAACTATTACTGGTTTTGCTAAGTCTGAAACATGGGACCACCAGTTTATTACAGTTTCTAGTATTTAGATTATGCCGGTCTTTTACTAAATTCAGTTTTTTAAAGTTTTTCCGGACATACATTAAATTATCAACAATGCAAGCACTGTTACTTCACGTCGGTTTTCTGTGAGAGGGTGGTAGTACCTCGGGTGAGCCGACCCATTCATGCTGAAACCAGTAACAGCTACAGCGTGGCTCTACCACCTACATTTAGTTTTGCTCCCATATAATGTAATCATTAACTTTCTATCCTTTTTTTTTTTTAACGTGGGGAAATCCCTTATGGATACGCCACCCTCCCGGGGGAGAGGGTGGGTTATGTCCGACTCGCACAGACTAAAACCCCACGGTGTACCGACAGACCGTTTTGTGGGGGCGGCAAGGGATCGTTCAAGCTAATCAACCTTGTAGAGCCGCCCCCACGGTCCGCCCGGCGGAAGGTGACCGCTGGGCTCCTACCTATAGAGGGACAGACCGGGTACACACCGGCTGCCCCCCCTCGTCCGCCGGACCTGTGCAATGAGGAGATGGGCCCCCCGGCCCATCCCCTCAGGTCCGGCTACGGTGGCAGGAGGAGTTGGGCGAAGCGCCTTCTCCTCCTGCCTGTCCTCCTTTGGCGGAGACGGCCACTTTGAGGGTCTGCCTCGCGGGCCCTCTCCGCCTCCTCCTTCTGCGAGATGACCTCCTCGCAGAAGGAGGCCATCGCTCGCCAAGCCTGTTCGCTGCCGAGCATGGCCGAAACCACGCTCGGCAGCGATAAGTCCGTTCCCACGGCCGCCGCCAGGATGCGGCGCTGCTCCCCCCACGCAGCACACTCAGACAGCGTGTGCTGCGCGGTATCTTCCTCAGCGCCGCACTCGTGGCAGGCGGCCGTCGGCTCCCTGCGTGCGATCCGGTGCAGGTACCACCCGAAACAACCGTGTCCGGTGAGTACCTGCACCAGTCGGAACGTCAGGGAGCCCCACTCCCTGGCAGTCCACTCCCGCAGGACCGGGCGGACGGCGTCCACTGTGAACCGCCCGAATCGCTCGTCCGCCAGGTCCTGCTGCCACCTTTCGACGGCGTCCCCCCTGAGACGCCGTCTCTCCGCCTCTACCTCCCTGGGAGCCGGAGGCTCCCCCCTTCGTTTCCTCGCCGCCGTGAACTCGTACACGGCGGCGAGAACTCCTGCCTCCAGCTCCCAGGGCAGGGAGCCGGCGAGCGTGAAGGCCGCCGCCGAGGACACCGTCCGGTACGCCCGGATTGCCCTCAGTGCCACCGTGCGCTGCGCATTGCGGAGCGCACGCACGTTGGCGGCACCGAGGGCATCAGCCCAGACTGGTGCCCCGTAGGCGGCCATCGCCCGCACGACTCCCATGTAGAGTCGGCGGCACCCGGCGCCCGGCCCCCCCACGTTGGGGAGTAACCGGCCGAGTGCCGCCGCCGCCCCAGAAATTCGCGGTCCGAGCCCCGCAAAGTGGGGCTCGAACCGCCAGCGCCCGTCCAGGGTGAGGCCCAGATATTTCATCTGGGTCCCCACCCTGATCCGGGCTCCCTCCACCACAATGTGAGCCCCAGGAGGTGGCCCCCGCCGAGGCCCATGAAAGAGTAGGGCCTCGGTCTTCTCGAGGGCCACCCTGAGGCCCAACCTCCTTATGCGCCTGACCACGAGGGTTGTGGCCATCGTGGCCAGGCGCTCCACTTCCTTCCATTCCCCCCCCCGGGCTACGACTAGGGTGTCGTCCGCGTAACAGATGAGGCGTGCTCCGTATGGGAGCACGCCGCGGAGCACCCAGTCGTAGCCCATGTTCCACAGGAGCGGCCCCAAGGCCGACCCCTGTGGAACCCCTCGCCTTGTGGCCCGCCGCACCATACGCCCGTCGCCGTCTACGTAGGCGACCTCCCTATCTTCGAGGTACGCCTCCAGCACCCGCTGCAGGTAGGGGGGCACTCCGAAATATCGGAGCGCCTCCCGTATGACCCCATGCGGCAGGGTGTTGAAGGCGTTGGCGATGTCAAGGGACACCGCCAAAACCCTCTCCCCCTGGGAGGTCGCCTCTGCCGACAGCGACTTCAGGAGGCACAGGGCGTCCACCGTGGAACGCCCTGCCCGGAAGCCATACTGCGCATCCGCCAGATTAGGCCCTACGCCCTCTAGGTGCTGGACGACCCGGGAGGAGATAATCCTCTCCAGCACCTTCCCGGCGTCGTCCAGCAGGACGAGGGGCCGATACGCGGACGCGCAGTCCGGAGGGCGGCCTGCCTTTTCCATAAGGCAGAGCCGCCCAAGCTTCCAGGGCTTCGGGAACTGCCCGACCGAAAGACACCGGTCGAACAGCTCCCGAAGCCACCCCCCTAATTGGCCCAAGGCGAGGCCGAGCACCCGACCCGGGACCCCATCAGGGCCGGGCGCTCTTCGCCGGTTGAGGAGGCGTTCCACGGCCCTCCCCATCTCCTCCTCCGTTATCGGAGGGGGAGGCCCGTCGAGCACCTCCTCGACTACCTCCCGAGGCGGAGGCATGGGAGGAGCTGGTAGCATCGGAGGGTCGGGGAAAAGTTCTCCCACGACCCTCGCCACCACCTCCGGCCGGAGGGTCTCCGTCGCCGGGGGCGTCCAGGACCGTAACTTCTTTCGTACGACCCTGTACGGGCGCCCCCAAGGATCCTCCTCCAGCGTTTGGAGCAGCTCCTCCCATGCTGCTTCCTTCGCCCGGCTGATGGCAGCCTGCAGGGTCTTCCTGCACTCCCTGTAGCTGCCATATAGCCGGGCCTCCGCCTCCGGGTCCCTATGCCGGCCATAACTTTCTATCCTAAGCTTTTTAATTCTTTATAGTAGGAGACACGTTGAGATACTTAATATCGTATTTATCTTGGCTTATATTTGTCAGAAATATTCCATTATCATATTTTAAATGTCGGTGATATCTCAAATAAATAAACAAATTTATATATTTTCATTCGATCACATAATTTCTATTAAGATGTAATATGTGCATTAGGTAGGAATGTAATTGCGTAAATTTTCATTGTTCGTTCATTGACCACTCTCATGTATACTCTCCTAATTATCAAGCTAAGTTCTCATTCGTTACGATACGAAATAAGACTATGAAGAAATTACAAATACAACAATCGACTTCATTATTATTTAACATGTTATTAAAAATATCTCTTCTAACTTCGAAATGACTATTAATTAACTCAATTGTAAAAAATCAGTTAATAATTCTTTTTCTAATTCTAACAGAACGAGCTGAAATCTTGAAACTCTGCATTAATATAAGTCAAGATATAAAAATGTATATCTATCTAAGCAGTTTTTAATATTCAACAAATTAAATAGTAGATATAGCGCGCACCTCACGTGCACATTTATACTGATTTTTTTTTTAAATTATTAAGATGGACGTTATGGAAGTGGCTAACAGTTAGTTCAAAATCAAATAGCCTAAGTTACTTCTTTTAACTTCAGCTGTCAGTCAAATTCTCGAAAAATCGGAGATTCGGAGATTACTCGTAACAAAGACAAACACAAAGAAAAAATGTTTTTTGTCATAATTCGCTCAAATACTCTCATATCTATTCAGTAAAAAGCTATTATTTTGATATTACATACATTTATATATCATTTTGTTTATATGTATCATAGATTATATAATGGAAAGTAATTATTTTATATAAGGTACTCTGTGATTATGTCTGCCTGCTTGTTTTCTTCATAATTAAAGCCCTACATTTATTATAATGGAATTTGGGATAGAAATAGTCCGTAACGTCGAAAAGGACATACTTTATAAGCGACTAGCCGACCCCTGCCCACTTCGTTGGGCGGTAATATGTAAGCGTGGAATGGTTATTTTGCGCTAAAACGCAGCGGAAGCTCTGAAAAGGAAAAAAATACCCCGATTTTGCAACATTCTTCATTGCTGCTCCTCTCCTATGGGTCTTAGCGTGATAAATGAGCTATATAATACTGAAAGAATTTTCCAAATCGGACCAGTAGTTCCTGCGATTACCCATTACAATGTCACAAACTCTACCTCTTTATAATATTAGTATAGATATACAAAAACATAATTCCTATAATTCAGACGGACAGCAGATTATAGAAAAATATTCAGTATTTGATACATAAAATTATGAAAAAATATCGGATATCTAAATGGAATTGGTTATCTATTAAAAATGGAAAACTTCGCTTTTATCCCGTACCCTTTTAATATGATTGTTTTGCAAAAATATGATTTTTTTTAAATTATCAAGGCAGTAGGTACAACGTCCACCGGGCCCGCTAGTATGTATATATTCATGTAATTTTTTTTACTATCTTATAATTCACTGCTAATAGCACCAAGCTGTATTAACATACATATTATTCAGTTTTATATTCTAAATTAAAACAGATAAAGTTACAGCCAGTTTCTGGTTTAGTATAAAATTTAGTTATTCATATAATTGAATTGTGTTTTCATAATAAATTATTAAATATATTTATATCAACAAATAATATGATAAAACAAAAAAGCTAATGAAATTGTTATACTTCATATGTAGTAATTTATTTGAGTAATAAGTATTGCTTCATCGAACATTTTTTTTTATTTCAACTGAGTTTAATAAATTTACAAAATATATACTGTTATGTATGTAATAATAAAGCATTGTACAGTAACCTGTTTATTTTAATATTTCCAACTTCCAACATATCCACATTCATTCTTATTCTAAATACAATGACAGCCTCCCTATTGTTTATGACTCGTCTTATTAAAACCTTTAACTATCCACAACATATACATCTACTATCAGGGGACTAACAAAAATATGTAAGCTGATAATAGCCATACAAAAAACCGCACCACTCAAGATTGTTAACACCCCGTTGTATGCCTAGATGGCGCTGACTGAGATGTTGCAAAATAAATATCAGCAATTAAAAATTACATATTTAAATTATTATTTTTTTGAGGCATTATTTTTTTATGTCTAATAGCAGTTTTAAAATGTGGTCAAACTATTTTCATTATTTCAGAGAAATGTGTCGATAATTCAATTCTTATTAACCGCTCTACGACAAATGGCGTAATCTATAAAGTTGCGCCTTGTAAACTACTAGACGGCGCTTAAACAAAAAATATAGGCCGAGTGAGTACAAAAAATTGCAATCTAATAAACACTAATAACAGAAACCAACGAAATGGGCTATCAATATTAAGTATGTGAAATTAAATCTTTTTATTTATCTGTGATCTTTTCATGGTCAAATCGTCATTTCTACATTACACAATATACAATATACATAAAGTATACAATATACATTGTATAGTGTATTTATTGTATAATTATCATAATATGGCATCATATACCCTTCTTGAAACTGTGCCCAAATAAAAGAAAACGCCGGTAGTAGAATCTTCTAGTATAAATATTAACTCCATTTAACTCCTCGTTCATTTCATTCCATCATTCCTCATTCATTTCATTCATTCATTCCAGAACCCCAACGGCGTAATAATATTTGCATCTTTACCCGAAGTTAAACCAGTTATTATGACAACTCAACCCTTTAAACATCCGTATAATCCAGTCGCTCTATAACTCATATCGGCTGTCGCCCCTTCCAATTGCTTCCTTCCGCAATGTTATTGCATTATACCCTTACCCCTCAAACCGATAACACTCAAGACATCCTGTTGAGGGAGTAATTTTATACGTTTTAAATTCAATTTTAACTCTAGTATTTGATCTTTATTTAAAATGTTTTTAAATAATTTTCTAAGTCCGGATCAACTATTGATCTGGTTGACTTTACCATTAAACCACTACAATTCATCGATTTGCTAGATAAGTGATTTAAATACTAGAAACGGTGACAAATTGGTCATTTGGTCATAGTGTTTGGTTTTACAAGAAAGGTCCCAAGCACATTGTCGTTGCCGGATAGCAATAGTGCTTATGATGTATCTACAGCTTTTTTTTAATAATATCATTGGTCCGAATATAACACCTCTCTTTGTGCATCCGCCAAAAACTAAAGTAACTATAATATATTTTTTTATACATTTATACGGTGTAAAGAGAAACCCTATCGACTTTCTCGTCGGTTCTTCTCGATGAGTGGGTTGTTT
>MU159272.1:193879-227468 GCA_015888305.1 Antheraea pernyi | reverse complement strand
TGAAAAATTCGTTGGTACATGCCGGGGTTCGACCACAACGGTTTTTTCGTGCTCGAGAGTAGCTTGAAATAAATTTAGTTTGTGGAAAATAAAAACAGTACAACTGTTATGTTCCAGCCAATTGAACCAGCACTCACGTGATTTTATAATAATAAATTATTTCTCTAATAAAGCTTTGAGATATTTATTAAATTATTATTATGTGAGCGTTTATTATTAGCTTGTGGCATGAAATCATCATATAATAATTAATGTACAACAATTGGTTTACAATATCGCTAAAACTTAATCGAATATTAGATGTTTTCTCTAAGACTGATAGCAATGGGACATTACTAGATACAAGTGACGATGGGTTGACAATAACAGCTTCGTGTATTATGTGTTTTAGTGAAGGCAATCAAATCATAACACCACCTTAGTGTTTAATACCTTCAAGAGCCTACAGTGTTTTTGCTACCTGTACTTAAGAGCTAGTCCATATAACTTAGCTTATTGGTATATTTGACCACACTATCATTTGACATCAAGTGAAATAGGAGGTAAATTCTTGTCTACGAGTTGATAAAAAATGTCTATTTTAGTCGTGAATTTTAAATGTCATTTCACTCCATAACTCATAAACCTAACTCGATTTGACACAATTGTATTATTTATCAAACAGAATTAAACCGCGTACGCAATAAATCTGCGATAACAAAACAAAAAAAAAGACATTGCCGCGGCGATTTTTTCACGCCGCTAAAAGAATCGGTCGCGGAAAGCGGCAACGAGCCGCAGATTAGGATCGGATAAATCCGCATTATTAATGTACATGCGGATACACGCGGATCGGATAACGAATGGCTTTGACCCGGTGCGGCGGATATTTTAAGCTTTTCGTTATTTTTATGATCACTCGTTTGATTCTATCGAGTGATTGGTAAGAGAAGATTTATTAGAGAGACATTGTTTAAAATTCGTCATAGGCTTCGATTTTGACTGTATAATGATGGTTATAATGCGATATTTTATAGGTTTTAGCACTTAAACACAACCTCACTCAATGTACTTAATTATTACAATGGCGTTAAACTAAAGTAAGTATAGGCTATTATTAGCTCTTTAACCGCTCGGTTTCCGAATTAAGACTAAAAGCTCAAAATGGAGGAAATTAAGTTTTTAATTTTTTTAGAACTGACACTACCAAACTGTCTGTTAACCTGTGCTCATAAAATCTACATTCGTTTGAATGAAGCTTATACCACTATGGTTATAGGGAGTCGAGGGGTTTTAATTTCTATTGCGTACCTGTCTTGAAGCAACAAAGGTTCGGCCTACAGTTTTTTTATAGTTACATTGCTACAATAAGCCTCAAGTTTTAGCGAAGGTAAACGTTGTGATAAGATGAACCGTGATAGAACTTTTCCTATTGTGGCTTTGACTAACAATTATAGTCTCATTAGTAATCTGTCGGCATGCCATTAACAGTATAATCCTACCATACATGAGAGCTCTTATTTTAAGCTTACGTGTTACCAAATTTAAATCATATCAAAACTTAATACATGGTATGTTGTGTCTAAATATAATTTACTAGTAATTAACTGTAAATTTACTCTTCTTGTATTATGAGGTCTGCGAGTACATATCTATTTATTAAATGACATGTCGTTCGCGGATTGGCGTAACGATTGTGATTGATAGACATTTGAACTTAATATCATATGACATGCAATTAAATTATCAAGTTTGATAATAAAAAACAAAAGAAATCCATAATTCAAATCGTTGACTAATACTCACGCCATGTATCTATGATCATAAGAAAGCCGTGATAGAAGTTTTCCATCGTTTATAACATTTTAGAAACGTTTACTTTTTGCCTGAATATCGTCGGAAATTCGGACTTGCGCATAATATAGTTAAGAATATAATTTAAAACAAAGTTAATATATTAATAATTATAGTTAATATATTAATAATAATTATAGTATAGTAATATATTAATAATAATAATAGTTAATACAACAAAGGGTACTCTAGCTGTGCCCGCGACATTGTGCCCGCGTGGAACCTTATATACAAAAAACAATGACTAATAAAGTCATCTGAATGTATTAAGTCTAATTAATATACAGTTAGTTAGTCGCGTCGTCATTAAAATTACAACAACTTTTGATAGACCAAAGCGATTTTAATGAGTTAAAGACTAAATGTTACTCGAAGATATGATTTAGGATTTTCTTGAAAATATTTTATCATCAACGCAGTACTTTAGCAGTGATAAGAGCCCATGCAAACAAACAGACAGACAGACGTTTCTAAAAATGGTTAAAATGTATTTTATTGCTTATTTTTTCAAAAACATTTTTTTTCACTAAGCTCTAAAGAGTACAAACACGTTAGATTTACATTTTTATTATATGTATAGATTAAAATTACTATTTTCTTATCTTTACATGTGATAAATGTTGTAGAATTTCGTTTTATATTTCATTCGGTGACATAAAGTCACATAATAAAATCTCTATGGTATATAATAATAATAAAATATGTATAGTAAGCAGGTTTGTCAGAGTATGGAATCGTACGATGTGATTGGCGAGCGAGTGTTGCTAGTGTTGGGATCATTTCGTACGCGACGAGATTATTGACGCCGAAATTAAAAATATATAAAGTTTTATTTGATCAAATATTTTTCGATACCTCAAGTACATATCCCTTTATCACTACATATTATAAAACAAAGTCCCCTACCACGTTTGTCTGTCTGTTCGCGATAAACTCAAAAAACTACTGAACGGATTTTTATACCGTTTTCAGTAGTAGTTAAAGTGATTTATGAGGGAGGTTTAGTTAGGTATATAATTTGTTAATTTTTGTTTATTATCAGGGCAGGACAACATTCATCGGGCCCGTTAGTTTAATATATATTCGGCAAATTTAATGCTTATTAAACCGAATCTAAGTTCCGTGGTAAAACATACGTTGTATATCATATTTTAGATAATTATTTCAAAAACAAGTCAAATAGTTATAATATATCGGATCATGATTTTAATGATCGCAATAAAAAATAATTTGTTTTAACAGATTTCTAAGAAATATGTATCGAACTTAAAAAGAAGAACTGTAAGAAGAAAAGTAAAAAAAATACAATGTCTCTCTTCTTTAGCGCATATTTTTAATATTGTATGTTACAAAGTTATATATAATTCAATCAATAAGACGTAAGAAATGATTGTATATATCAATAGGTCCAATTTTTAATGACTATTTAAAAGTATCTACTTTACATTATCTAATAAAATGTTATAAAAAAATATAATATAATAATATTTTTTATATATTTTGTGACGACACACACACATACATACAATAATATATATATGATTTTTTTATTTTGTCGAACTGATTACGCTATTGACCTAGCAAAGTTTTAACAGCTTTACCGGACTACAAATAAAATGCCATCACGAGTTGTTCAGGTTGTTAGCATTACGGGGCAGCCTTACCAATTTGTTACTTAAAGGTTTTTTTTTTTCGAACTGACTACGTTATTGACCAAGCAAGGTCTTAACAGCTTTACCGGACTACGGTTACTTAAAGGTGTTAGCTCCTCATATTAAGTAGTATAGGCTATGAATGCTAGTTTACAAATCATCATAAAGAGCTAGGTTGTTTATTTCTCTCAGAGAAACCTTCTTTATTTAGCGACCTAATAATGTTGCCACTTCTTACATTTTGTGAACGCGATGCGATATACATTTGTCTTCTTCTTATGTAATGTGAAATTTAAATATAGATAATGTACATACATATTATGGACGGGCACCCTTATTTCTATACAGGGAAATGCTAAAAAAAATAGAAAAAAAGTCTAGAGATTTCTAGTCTAGTCTATTTAGTAGTTATGACATAATCGAGCATCAAAGGAACTGTATTTTCAATATATGTGAGATATTTCAGTCTAGAGATTTCTAGTCTAGTCTATTTAGTAGTTATGACATAATCGAGCATCAAAGGAACTGTATTTTCAATATATGTGAGATATTTCAGTTTTATATCGATTTAAATACCCACATCACTACTAACTTGGGGCGGGGGGACGCGGACACGCGCGACTACCGTAAAATGTCGCTGAGTCAGAATATTCCAGTTATGTCGTTCAGTAGTCAGGGAGACAAACTTGAATGCGATTCTTTTGTTATGATTGTAAGTACTTGTTTTCCGATGTATATATTTGTAACATTTATACAAATTTCCTAGATAATCACGTATTTATGTTTTCTTGGAATAGTTAGTAAATGTTTATAAAATGACTACATTATAGTTTAATGAAATATATTAGGCTCACAATCTTAAATAAGCGAAAAATAGACACCAGAAGTCTAACCTTTATTCAAATAGAAAACTGCTAAAAATGGAGAAATTGTTTATACTACTTGTAACCGTGAGTGCGTGCGTGTTTCTTATAGCATACCTAGCTGTGCCCGCGAGTTCGTCCGCGTGGAACCTTATGTAAAAATATTGATTAATAAAGTCATCTGAATGTATTAAGTCCATTTACTTATCTATTACTAACATTCTCTCTCTTACTTAAATCGCGTCCTCCTTTAAATCACAATAACTTTTGATAAACCAAACCAATTTTAACTAAGCAAAGATTAAATTTTACTGGAAGATATGCTTTCGCAGTGATGCGAGTCCAAACAAACAGACATACAGACTGACATTTCTAAAAATGATTAGGTAAAGTGTATTTTATTACTTATTCCTAGACCCCGACAATATTTTTTTTTAATAAAAATCTAAAAAGTAAAACCACGTTAGATTTCTATTCTTATTATATATATATATATATATATATAGATTTCTCTTTATTATTTATTGTAATTAAACTTAGTTGTAATAAATATTTGAATTAACGCAATTTTTTTTTGTAGGTGGTAGAGCCTCGCTGAAGCTATTAGTGGTTTCAGCATGAATGGGTCGGCTCGCCCGAAGTACTTACCACCCGACACACCGACGTCAAGTAACAGTGCTTGCATTGTGTGTTTCGATCGGTCAGTGAAAACGCCGGAGGCCCACCTCTCCTCACACCCCCTCCCTCCCTCTTCTCCTCCTCCCCCCTCCTCCAAACACAGGCTGGCAATGCACTTGCGACTTTCCTGGTGTTGCTAGTGTCTATGGACGGTGGTGATCACTTAACATCAGATGACAGGTGTTCGTTTGCCAACTATAATATTGAAAAAAAAATGTTCAGTAAATAATATCCACTTTGAAATATCTATCTTTATACACATTATCTCCATGGCTATTAGTTGAACATTACATAACTCATAGTCCCATCAAGCGGAGAGTTATAATCAAATGCATAGCATACAAAACAGACACGCCAACTTTTATTATAATTGGTATAATAACACTGGAGTCTGTTACTCTCATATATCCATTTTTCTATATATAGATTTGAAACGAAAATCGCTAACGTTTTAATATTTAAAACGCGTAAACGGTAAAACATAAAGCGTTCATAAAGATGACATAGAAATCGTTAAAGTATAAAGCGATGTGAAGCGTCAAGCGCTTCAACGCTGTAGGTACATCGTTACGAACACTGAACGTGAAAGTTTTCCTATAACAATATTTGTAGCTACAATCCCTGTTATACACTTGAGGACATGGAAACTGCTCTGTACTATTATCTATTTTTCTTAAAGTTGTACTTCGTGTCATTGACCTGGTTTTATGCTTCATTTTTATGTTACAGGACGCGACAATTATGTCCGACTGCATCGCGATGACACACATAGTGCAATAAATTCTTAATATCATTATTTTTTTAAACTGGAGACTGTCGTAAAGACTCATGATAGATGTGAAACTTTTGTAATACAAGGAAACGTTTTAATTTAAAAAAAAATATAACAATACACCAAAATCACGAAGTGTTCCAGAGCGGTCACCCATTCAAGTAGTGACCACACCCAGCGTTGTTTAACTTCCATGATTGGACGAGAACCGGTGTTTTCAACATTCTACTCGACACAGTGTTTACATTCACCACTTTTCGTCTCACAAAAAGGTTGCTGATCAGAATTTAAAGTCCTTTTATAAGAAGTTTCACTTCAAAAATGCAAACAGTATTAACAAAGCGACACAGCTATCGTGAGATGTTGGTAAAGTATGTATCTATCACTTACTATTAAAATTAACTCAGAATTTATGTGTACGAGTATTTCTATGAAACAAATGTACGAAATTATAGCTAACAATGCGTAATGTTAGGGAGCTATGTTGAAGAGAATTTCACGTACATTCCTGACTATAATATTTGTTTTAATAAACAATTGACAACTTTGAACTATTTCGCATTATATTCAGGACAATTGCCTGAAATATATTTATTTAACAATATATAAATAAACCACAAAACATAACTAAATCACAAGATATAAAAACTATAGAATAATTTAACGTAGAAAGAGAATAAAAATAATTCATAATTCATTATTCCTAGTGATCAGTAGTACAAAGGTTCGATTTGTATTCATGAATCGGTAAGGATCGAAGTGGAATCCGACGATATCGAGTCGAGATCTTGTAATAACGATATTATTGCCGCATGACATTTGTACGCTCCTATATTATCTTGTATAATTTAATCCTTTGTATTTTATCTATTACAAGCTTTTCCCGCGACTATGTTTGCGTGGTACATCTCTGTACCAAATTTAATCGCTATCTGTTCAGAGATTTTGTTCTAAAAAGATAACAAAGAGATAGTGTAGGCATAGTCGTATTTATAATATTCGTGTAGATTTAGACTCACTAGCTTCATTTTTCAATATTGTTAATTTTTTTATTTCATATTTAATTATGAAAAAAGCTCACTTCCTCATATAAATTCCTAATTTACATTATTTACTTATATAATTGACTTGATCGTTAAAGGCATGTCAATTTATTTTATTCAGTTATATCAAAACCATAAATTTCAGTAGCTGAAGCCAGAAACTCAGATCACTAGATTGTGCAACCGGTAATTTGTTTGTATTAGGTAATCTGATATTTAGAGATCATTCAGAAAATACTAGATCTTAAAACGAATTCAGAGTTTATTCATTCCCTTTTCGGACATTTTCTAGACAAAATCTATTTTAAAAATATATCTTACGTGACTACAGGTTACTTTCCGGTAGAATATCAAGAGTACTTATTATTAAATTTTCACAATTATTTTACTTTTTAGCTTTATTGATGTTATGAAATAAGAGAATCAGGCAGTACATCTGATGTTAAGTGTTTATTTGCAGCTTATATCTATGTATTACTAAGTTGAACAGCAGTGTTGTCCCCAGAATATGACACATGAGTCGTAGTGGGTCAAATAAGTTACTCTTGAAGACTAGGTTAGAACGCCTCATGAGCCAATGATCCTTGCTACCTGCTACTTAATGATAGAAGTATACGTGATAACGGTATTTAGGTATACGAATCAAAAAACCTCATGTTTCAAAGGTAGCAAAAATCATCACAAGTTATGTTACTTCTTTATTTTTATTCCGTTAGCAACTTTTCATTTTGTCACAATATAATTTAAATAAACACTATTTCTTCCCATTTTCAATATAAACGATATCGCTGTTCTCTTTACTCGTATTACATTGGGTATGTCTAGCACTCTCTCACAATACTTCAGCAAGCCCAAGCTCATAAAACACTGAATACAACAATAACATAAATCGCCGTCCGTATTCTACACAGAATAAGCAATACAGAAACGATAGTAACTTAAAGTGCTATAGCAAACATCGATGTTAGAACGATAATACGACGATAATACGCCGATACGTATGCGGGACGCGCGCTCCTTTATTATTATTTCCACATATTGACTTTGCGTTGTCTATCGCCTCCTCCCTCCTCTTTCCCACTCCATGTGGGGGGTGAAACGGTGGGCGAAGATGTAGTCGCGAAGTAGACACATGTAGCGGTGAATCGATCCGGTCTAATGCATTAAGGATTGGCTATGTACAATGTGTCGGGTAGATTAAAGCTTGTACCGGTTCGGGATTTTATTAATTTTGTTTTTGAATAATGTTTCTTGTTATATTACGGAACAACCATATGAGGGACGACATTATATTAGATTTATTTGTAGTATGCTTGATTACTGAACAGTTATTATTATATCTCTTAACTACCTTATTACGTGTAAGATCTTTGTTTGAAACGAGTGTCATGATATCTATTTATGTAATTAATTTTAATGATTTAATATGGCCTTTATAATATTTTTATTGACTGCAATGATATTCAAATGATTTAAACGGACTTACTTCCGGTGTCGCTACAACACATCGGGGACGTGACCGGAGTATGGCCACTAGCGCCCTATTAGCTAAGTTTTGGCCTATAAAAAGCAAGATGTCCTTGATCGGGGTTCAGTTCTATGACGAGGTTATTGTAAGGCGAAGATCTGCTCGGATATATAGTCATAGTCCCTGCAGTATTAGTGTTAATTGGTTTCTCTGACTGAGCGAATATACGTTGGAGGACTACAACGTATTCTACTACACGAGGAAGTTAGATATAGAGAAAAAATTGTTTGGTAAAATATTAGACTAATGATACAGACCGCGAACGTTCGTCAGTTATCGGAATCATTTTGATATACTTATATAAATAATTAAGCTTCATATTTACAACTATATAGTATTTTGACACAAATAATGAAATTCAAGTAACACGAAAAGCAATTATAATTGTGTTTTTCTCATTTTCTGTGTGTTTTGTGTACACATATATTATATATATTTATATAAGTAAACATTGCATAACAACTACGCATTAAGCAATCCTTCATTTTTGTTATTCGTGACTGGTAAAATAAAAGTCCAATGACAAATGTCCATTACTGAGAACTTGGTGTATATGCGTGACAAATAAATAGGTACCATTGCGAAAGTTCGTACAGTTGGATATGTATTCGCTGATTTCGAAATTGTAATTAGAATTATTATGTTAATGTTGCTTGATGACAATGAAGGTTTTTTTTTTCGAACTGACTACGCTATTGACCCAGCAAGGTCTTAACAGCTTCACCGGACTACAACAATGATGGCGTTGTTGCCATCAGTACGGTTATACTTGCACTCATCGCGATAATGCACCTTGGATAACTATTATGATATTGTATGGTTTACTGGCCTTATAATAATTTAAAACAAACACAACCAACCTACCAACTGATTGCGTATAATAATAATTGTCGTGATGTTTCAAAAGTTTTAATGATGCAATATCAATTAATGTACAATTAATAAGTAAAAGAACTTACGGTGACTAATGAAGGTAATGATTTTATTCCCATTACTTTTTTAAATTGAGCAATTTTGTGTGGAATTCTGATACAAATACGTTATCTATAGGATAGCAAAATATTTTATTATCAATGATGTACTTAAAATATTTCGTTTAAATTACTGCATGAGTCTTAAACAAAATAAAAGTGAAACAAACGCCTCAGTTGAAAATTATTTCAAATTGACAACTCATTTATTGAACTAATTCTTTTTATATCATCGAAGGCGACTAATTTCGACATGTCAAGCGTGAAGCCCAGCTTCCGGCTCAGTGACATTAGATTTGATTGTAATAATTACATCCGACTGGCGGTCCGTGTTATTAGGTTATCGACCAAATTAATTATATCTCTGATCGATAAACCATCTGTTAAATTGATACCCTTATAACCTATATATCATAGATTATTAACTCAATTAATCGTCTTACCTATCACATAATTGGTAAAGTTTTACAGATGTGCTTATTTTGTTAACTCATTGAATATCAAGGTTATAATACTTATATATCATTTAAATTACGTTTCGAATATGTAGTATTTTTTGTTTAATCAACATAAGACAAAAGGATTTTAAACTATAAATGCGAAGCATTAGGTATATATATCAAATTAAATTGGTTTTTCTCTTAAACCCGGTTGACTAGTTAACATCTTAAAGTTCAAAACCTGATGCGAAGGGCTAATGGGAAGGAGTGTTTCGGCCATTGCATCAGTTCTCTTGCAGGTGCAGCGTATTACCGTCGTAGAATATATTATCATTTAACAACAGGCCATATTATTATAGTCAAACGTTAAAACCTAAAATTATAAAAAGATTTTCAAATATGAATCGATCGCTTAACGAAGAGTAGTCATAAAAGTAACTTTGAAATTATATATCAGTACCATAATAAATCCGTTAATATAATTTGTATTATTTATTTCCTTTACCTATAATATCATTCGTGAAAACGTTCCAAAACAAAAATCGTTAGTAAAGAAACCCAAACTTTTAGTTGCATGTGGCTATATGAAGTTTTTTACCAGCCTTTGGTATATTTTGATTCTGAAAGGCAGTCTTTGGATTGTGTTATTAACAACTTTGAGCAAGCATTATAACAAACATTAGAAATAAAAACATCAGATTCTTATTGCCTTTCATAAATAAATCAAATTTGATAAGAAACAAACAAACGTGGCGCATCGAATCGATCATCATAATAAGCCCACGCGGCCGAGCCTAATTGTCATATTTATGTCTTAAAGTGGCGGAACGCTTTTGTCAGCAGTTGAGAACGTGTTTACCGGTAACAAATCTAAACTTCGCGAACTCCTCGTTATCTCAGATTACCTTACTCTTCAAACAAGCCAAAACGACGAGCGTCCTTGCTTGACAACCGAATAAACGACATCACTCTAGTTTTACGCGAGCAAACAATTATTTATACAACACAAAGGTGACAAGCGAAAACACACCTTAAGCGTCCGTCCGAATGTTTCGATTCGCATAATAACCTATACACTCGCTGGCAAGATTAATCGGACATAAAAGCGTAAGATAATACGAATATACAAGAAGACACGCTGTTAACCGTTCAATTTAAGCACGGTCTTTTTGGATACCAATTCGACCTTTTCGCACCCGCCCTTACTCTATACGTTCGTCTTGTTCGCGCACTTTCAATTATCTGCGTAATCCCTCAATTACGTCGACAGATGTCGCCCGCGTCTTCAGGGCTTACGCGCCATTTTAAAGTACAGTCCGCGAAGCAATTACTGATGATCGAAACATTTCATTGTGGGATTTTTGTTACAATACAATTAAGAATTTATTTATTTTCAACATTATTCTTCAACAATTGTATGTTTATTTTGATATTTATTTATTTGTACCAACGCACCATAAGGCAAATTAATTTCTTAAATGTTTCTAAGTCACAATCAAATATGTAGCCTATAGCCTTCCTCGGTAAATGAGCTATCTAACACTGCAAGAATTTTCTCAAATCGGACCAGTAGTTCCTAAGATTAGCGCGTCCAATCAAAACCTGAAGAGTTTGATTCAGCTTTATAATATTAGTACAAATATAGATTATTATAAAAGAGAGTTGTTATGTCTGTATGTTCTCTTAGTTCTTTTTTAAACTACATAAGAAGTTTTGATACCATTTTGACTATCATTAATATAATTTACTTCAGAAGGGTTACCTGTATAATATATGCATATCATTTAATGTATAGAGTAGACAAAAATTCGATTTCAATCAAGTCGTACAAAAACATTTTTAAACTGTTTACTAAAACCAACCACTACTGCATTACACTCAGTTAAACATTATGAAATACATCAAAATAATGTAGTATGTAACAATAACCACAATAACCATATTTATAATTTACATGTTATTAAAAAAATAATAGGTACATTCATTGCTAAATTATTTTCATCAATATAGAATTAATCATACTCTAATTAAATTATTTTAGAAATTGAATGGAGATTAAGATTGCTCTTTATACCATTATTTTAATGAGTATCTTCTAAAATATCACAGATTCAAAATTACACGTAACAAAATAAACTATGTAAGGCGATTTACAAAACTTCTTTCACTTTACTAAAAAATGCCAAAGAGCGAAAAAATGGATTTTATTATTATTTGTCTAAATCGCTTCGACACATATTATTAGTATATTATATCCATGCATGCATGGATGCATCCAGGCATGTCCCTAGTATATAATAAATGAACTGTTTGCCTGTCTGTACGTACGTAAGTGATCACGCCCCACGAGCTTTGAACAAGAGTTAGCCAATAAGTAATGTTTATAATTAATGTCGCAAAATGGCGGCTGGTCGCTAACACATTCGACTGCGTTACTTGATTCGACATTTATCGTTTAACTGAAAATTATTCGCTATTTGTCTAACCTGAATTTATTGATGTGTTAGTTAACAGCCTAGCCAACATACAACCAAAATATGATTTGTTAAAGTTAAAGCAAAGAATCACGCAGTCCTCGTGATTGTAAGTGCTCACTGTAGCTTAATAATGACCGCAATTCTGAGTCCAATAGTTACATTGTTATTCCAGTGAAACGCTTCATATGGCTGCTTAATTTTTTGTACTGAAAACTTCTTTATATGCGTTGAACGGTATTTTTGGCAAAAGATAAATTTATAATTTCGAGTCATGACATGCTAACAAGCATGACCGTATTACGCTTACGCAGCTTGTGTCAGACTAGCAACGCGTAGTATAGCGGCCTGTGTACATCTAATATTGATATTTTGTATTGAGAATGTGCATCTCATCATATGTTTCATTAATCAATAAACTGTATAAAAATGTATGTAATTATTGTTCGGAGTGCCAATAGATGTGAAAACCAAACGAATAATAATAGTTTCAACTTACAAATTATGAAATTTAAATAATTCTCACTATAATTAATTTTAAAAATCAAAATATCTAATAATCTTATTCTTTGCTGTCCTGTCCATACTTCCAGTCTTGTACATTCCTCTTTCTTTATTCAATCTATTCTCCTATGGAATGCGCTTCCTTATGAAATCAGGATGTCATCTAACCGTTTCAGTTTTAAAGTCAGGGTACGTCGGCTTTACCAGTCTCAGTTAGCAGAATTATCTGGTTAATGCTGTATTTAGTACTTGATGTTGACTTATTATACTTTTATTTATGTATGATGTTGTTATATGTATGTATTGTATATATGTAGTATATCGGTGTTGATATTTTATTTATATATTGTTATATTAAATAGGTTAAACATAATTTTATAAAAACTTCTCCTTTTAAACCTACCAACATTTATCTCTGCATCACCTAATGGTTGACTGGTAGAGAATGCCTTCGGCATTAAGTCCGCCATTGCGTATTTATGGCATAATGTATAAATAAATAAATAAAATAGAACACAGTTACTCTATTGTATTGAGTTTTCACTTCTGTCGACTTTTTTTATGATAAAATTATTATTTATTTATTTCTTTATAGACGAACAGCATAATTGCTTGTCGATGTTTTTGATTTTTATCAGTATAAATGTTCACTTATTAAGGTTAGTTTATTTGTTCGTAGCCCGTTGGTGAGTTTGTTTTTAAAACAAACTACTGAATTAGCAGATATATCATCAGACAATCGGTTACAGTTTAGTACCACTGTCTTGCTGAGGAAATTGTGTGCAATTTTTGTGCGTAAAAGTGTTCAACCTATTTTAGTCTGATTTGTAGATTTAGTTTAAAATATCTTATATATTAATACGTGAAGCCCAAACTCTGTACCCCTTTTTAAGAGAATTGCGCGAACAGATGATTTTGAAATTTAGCATAGTTAAAGTTTATATGGAAGGGAAGTGCACCAAGCTATTTTTTTTATACAAAATGCAATTACAAGCATATTAAATTAATTAAAATATACATTACTCACACTACTACTTAAATTTTATACAACGTATACACACATGTAAATTTAAAAAAACGTTTTGACATCCTTCATTTTTCTCTTACGTTCCAATTACCTTTTCAATATTTTTAGCATGACTGACGTTGCATTCTTTACATGTCCTTTGAAATCAACTGGTCAAATTGTAGGTTAATTTTATAATAATGTAATATGTAAATTCATAATATACATTAATAAATAATTTATCTTTAGCAAATCTATGGAACCACTGAAATAATTATCTCTTTGGTCTTATTGAATGTCAACATTTTTTAGATGACAGAACTGCTTTCACTACATGTCACTTTGCTTCATGTTATGATAAGAGTAAAGCAATATTACCAAAGTCAGTGTCAATATTTTAATGTTTAGTATTTTTTTATGGTGAAGTAACTCACTTCAAATAATGATTTAATAAAAAAAATGAGAAAATTTGTTTGCTCATGAAAGTTATCCATTGCTTAGATCTCCGCGGTTACAATGATGCAGTTCAACCTGATTTATATTTAGTACAGTTGATGATGAATTTTGAACAAAAATGAATTCATTTTCAAAACTTAATGATTAATCAAAGATGTTTTAATCTTTGTTTTGGATTCTATTGTGTATGCATTACTTTTCCAAACGATGATACTGGGCATATCACTATTTCTCGTAATGTACAGATAACATTTAATTTAATATCATCCAGAAATACCACCCACTCATGATGTCGTGTTTGTAATTGTAATTGAAAATTATGTCTTAAGTTGAGTAAGAACTTTATCGAAATTTCTTTATTTTCGTAAAGTTATATACACTTAGAATTTGAGAATCTTACCACCTTACGTAACCGCCTGTTTTTTGTTTCAAATTTATAATTAATTTCAATATTCATTTAGACAGATTTTTTAATGATTATATAATTTAAAAAAAAGTGGCAAATAACTGAGTACCTATGATGTAAACCTTTGATTATAGAAGATATACCCTTTGACAAAAGAACCCTAATATAATAAAGTTCAAACTTTAAAAAATCAGTGAACTATGGTCGAATTTCGACCACTGGGCGCCCACTAGTGATTATTAAATTTCCCAATTTATATCCACAGTAATTCGTTTCCTGTTAGATGTCACTGACGCCTGTCCAATGATTAATTTGGTTCTCATAGCTTTGATATCGAATGATCTAAATATCCCACGGTCGATCGGCTCCGACGCCTCCTCACTTACATATTAATATGCTCTGCGACAACTAGCTTCATTATCTAATACATAAAATTGATCTTACTGATACCGTAAATTCTGTACTTTGTTATTATTATACTATGCATTTTAAAAAATTTATTTCGCTTATGTAACTCTCTCACAAAAAATACCTGTAAAAAATTAACACGTTGCTTCACGTTACTTACTTATATGGTATTGTATCCTGTGTATTTTTTATATAATTTAATTATACAACGTTAGCATTCTCGTGTACTTATAAATTAGTATATTTTTATATAACATATCCCAGTGTGAAGACATTCATATATATTATGCAAAATTAGCGTAATATATTTTACTAGCGGGCCAAGTGGACGTTGTGTTGCCATGATAATTTAAAAAATCCTAAAATTCAATCGCAGCGCCACCTACTGGGTCAAATTGTGAATCTAAATAATTCTTGAGTCCTCCTGAAGGCTCACAATTTTTTTAATCAAAATCTCTCCAGCCGTTTATGGAGTTCAGTCACATACACACGGACGGAAGAATTATATACCTATATGAAAATGACAACACAAGATAAATAGATCGCCACAGATCTGTAACAACAATGGTAATAATAGAATGCGTGTATAAAGTCTCTTATTTATAATTTTGTGTTGAATAGTTTTTATGTCGAAAAATTATTTATAGGAAATGTTTTTATCTATAATCGGCTTAAAAATCTGTTTTTTAACACTTTGCTGCACTCCACCCATACATCAAACTATAGCGTGAACACATAATAAGCCGAGGAAGAAAATGAACTCGCTAATAACAAGCGTATATCTTAATACCATCTGGAATTAATAAATCAATGTGTCTGTGTCGCGTCGCGGCCAATATGTCCTGAACGTCGCGTCGCCTCGGACCCTACAAATGAAACCGTCAATCGGCGATAACCATCGAACACCGTACGCCACCCGATACCATCACCTTTAAAAGGATTAAAGCTTAAACTTCGCCCAATTAACTTACACTTTTTTTTATTACACGCTTTCGTAAAACACTATGAATTTTAAAGCGTTGTTATTGACAAACGACATTGAAACGTATAAACTCGTTTTAGAACTGAAAATTGTTTGTCAACTTTATTACATTAGGCTTAGAGTTGTGAATCGCACACGATAAAATCGTGTAGGAATGTCGTTCAGTAGCAGCCGATGATTGTATTAATGTCATTAGATACACTAATGAGTTTTTAAATTGAAACTAAACGCGATAAATGACAATGATAGGAAGGAAATAATATATAGGAAAAATTATATTCTAAGAGAAATAGATGTAAACTGAAATATGTCTTATGTTTGAACGGATCCCAATTACCTGGTTAAAAGAATAGTCAAAGTGGCTAGCTCTAATGCCGAATTTTTTATGGTTTATATACATGTTATTAACTCGCAGGATATGGGTGTCTCTTGATTGATCACCGGTAATGTTAGGTTCAGACATGGTATACCAATAGAATCTATTCTAAGAGAAATAGATGTAAACTGAAATATCAGTAGTCTTACGTTTGAACGGATCCCAATTATCTGGTTAAAAGAATAGTCAAAGAGAGGACTGGTTTTCAATTGCAGCAGGTGGAATATAACTTGAAGGTTAGAGGTTTCTAGCCAGACAGATTTAGAAAAAGCCCTACCCTCCATGCTGTGGTTACATCACGATATTTTTGATCAGTTATAAAGTAAATGTTTACAAAACAAACGATATCAATGCTTACAATATTGACGAGTTTTTGGCGGGATTTTGGACGGTCATGTAGTGGATTTTATATTTTATTCATAATCTTGTGGTACTTGACTCTATATTGTGTAAAATTGGTGGTGTTTTATGTAATATAGTTTGTTTATTTTGCATAAGTGAAGTGAATGGAAAATAATAACCACGGACCATGAATTCTGAGATGCCACAAAAACTCCATGGAAAGTTCTAACAAGATGGCCACCATCTTGTTATTTCATTGTAATTATATCAAAAACTTGTTATATCGATACTCACTTGACAATGGCAGTAATAGTCTGCTAGAAGATTGGTTGTCAAAAATGTAATGTAAGAAGAACTTGTAATACTATTAACTACTCGACAATGGCAGTAATAATCTAAAATATTGGTTGCCAAAATAAAGTTAAAAAAATATATATATATTGACAACATATCGTGCTAGCGGAACCACGGGTAAAATCAAGCTCAATTAACATATACAGACTATAATATGCGATAAGCTGTTATAACTGTTATTTTAAAAGTTGCATGCAACGAGTTTTTATATCTAAAGTAGATCATTTTAAAAATTAATATTTAACATCTCACTACTTCCTTAAATTCAATACAGGAAGCTAACATGTTTAATTACACAGTTGGGAAATTATTTATGTAAATAAACCTGATTACTTACTTATACATAATACAAAAAAAAACGATTATTATTTGTATATACTGTAACACGTTTCAATTTAAAAATATATTATACGAAATACATTGCACAGAGTAAAGTAATAACTTCAGTAATGAAATCAATAAAGAGTTGAATATATTAAGAGAGTATATACATTTACCTTTTAATATTAGTATATCAAGCGATGTTGAAGCAGTGGTTAATAATGTGTTTGGTCAATGGACATAGGTTCGTATCCTTGCATATGAGACGAAGCTTCGATGAAAGAAAACGTTGTGGTAACATGGAAGTAAGACTGTTTCTAAACACGCCTCGTTAAAAGAGAATGTTGAGAGATCGTGATGTCATAGAAATACAGCCGAAAATAACGCGTTTAAATATTCAAAACATCATAGAGGAAACACAATAAAAATTGTTTCTATGAATGATTGAATGTCTTAGAAAACTTGTGAGACGAACATTATATATGAAAGGTATTCTAAAATCACCTACCTTATTTTAAAAATAAATAGAATACTATAGCATTTAAAATTCTATTCTCATAATGTATTTTATTTTTATATATCCAAAGGAAGTAACTTTTCGGAATTACTAATTTACGATAATTTACATTAATATTCAAAATTACTCGAAGTAATAACATAATTCTTATTTACCAATTATCAACTCGGGTAAGATGACCTATTCGAGATAACCAAATGGCGATCTCTCCCAGTATCACAGATTACGCTGTGACACAACGTCACGGATCTAAGTTACATCAGGGAGGATCAGTGAACGTTATCAAATTGTCTATAGATGCGATAGTAAAGTATGATAAAGCAAGATAATGACTACGAGGTACTTACTATACACGCCTTCGAACATGACTCATAACACAATTTTACACAACATATACACACATGTAAATAAAAAAGACATTTTGACATCTGTCAATAAAGGACTTCAAAAAAGGTTGTGAAGGAGGTTGCTATGCTCGACTGTATGTATTATTTTACTCTTACGTTCCAATTACCCTTTTTTATTCTATATTCAACAATGATATTAACCCTAATAAAATTCAAACTTAAAAAAATCAATGAGCTATGGTCGAATGTCGACCAGTGGGCGCCTTTTATTTATAATTAGTAGACTAGTATTTATAATTAGCTGCGGAACAATACTTTCTTCTTCATTATTTTGATAAAAGGCATCCCCATATCCTCTTTAATATCCATAACAACGTGTAAGCAAAATTTTGTGATGGTAGAGTTAAAGGGTGCATAACAAACTAACAGACAAGCTCACATCCACATTATAGTATTAATTAAGAGTCCAAATATCCTATCAAGTCGGTATCAAAACAAGCCAATCTAAATTTAATAAATACGTTTCAGCGCTATTACTTCTATTAGCGATGAATGATTCGACAAAATGGATACAAAAATGAGTGTTATCGCAAATAATTTTTGTATCTTTAGAGGTAGTGGAGCCACGCTGAAACTATTACTGGTTTCAGCATGAATGGGTCGGCGCGCGCCGGGTGGTACCACCCGACCCACAGAAAACCGACGTGAAGTAACAGTGCTTGCAGTGTTGCGTTTCGTTTGGTAAGTGAGAGCGATGGAGGACCACCTCACCTCCCCTCCCATCCCCTCGCCTCGTTGCCTCCTCCAAACACAGACTGGCAAGGCGTTAGCGACTTCCCTGTTTTTAGTGTCTATGGACGGCGGTGATCACTTAACATCAGGCGATCCGCTTGTTCGTTTGTCTCCTATGATATAAAAAAAAAATGTTTGTTTAACACATCTTTAAATTTAAACTTTTGAAAATCAAACCAAGACAGAAGCTACACTTGGCTAGTATGCTCTTTGACATAATATCAACCGAGACGCCTAGTTACCTTTTTAATAAATTTGTGTGGACCCGAGATCATAATAAACACCATAAAAGGACTTGCTCACATGTATTTCTTCTTCCGCGACATAGACTATCTTTTGTGGTTCTTTTAGGTACGCGGCCACTAAGTGTTGGATAGGCATACCTCTTCTATTCGTAACCTTATATGAGGTCATCGCTCTAGTTTTAAAAAACATTTAAAAAACTATCTACTAACATGGCTAGCGTCGCATGAAATTCAGTAAATAGATAAATTGAATAAACTGGTTACATCATGTGATCTCTGAGTTAGTGCGCAATCATTTGAAAATTACATCTAATTCCACAGGTTTTCCATGAAATATATTGTATCGTACTCTGTATATACAGTACTAGGTGACATTATTAAGGGCATGTTTAATATTAATTTGAAATTATCATGTAAATGCGTCCGTGTATTTGAAATTTCGTCTATATATTAATGTACAGCAGGTTTTGTCTGAAAACGAGCGTTGCAACGCTTCCACATGGAAGCCTGCAGCTTCTGCTGAGACAAAGACCTTATCACCCCATGCAACACTTGTCTCTTTTGATTTTTTTCACACGATGTCACACTCTGGTGAAAGCCATAATTAAATAAATATTAGACAGTGTATTCTTGTTTTTGTTAAAACCCTAAATTAATAGAACATTATACATTCAAATTAGTTACTTTGCAAAAAAGTTCGTTACATCTGAATGACATAAAATCGACAATCCAATAATGCAACAACTCGGTTACCTTGATATAAAATAAAGTAAAGTTATTACACTTGTCTGTTTGTTTGTTTAAACACAAAAATATACGCATTGAAATGCTTCAATTCAAATCCTATATAATAATGCAGATCGGCACGTTTCCCTCACGAAAACAATAAACGTGCCGGATTCCATCTCAAATCCCGCAATAATAAGGATTGTGTGATTGATCCAACAATGAAATCCCCTGTCGACATCGCCATTTGCATTTTTATGGGCGCCGCCCGCCCTGACGCGTCGTTCCGCTCCGCCCCACCCCGCAAACACGCCCGCGCTTGCACTCGTAGCGTATAGAAAAATTAAATACAATGTTTCTTACATACTACTCATATGTAAATTTTAATTTCAGATTTATTATTGTTTACATTTATATTATATTAGTAGGAACTCTATTCTTTTTTCATAAAAAATATTAACCTTTTTAGTGCAACATCGACGACACGTTATGAAAAGTTTAAAAACAACGTAAAAAAGAATAGATTCGAGTTTGCAATATCATGACCAGAATTCATTAGATTAACCTAGGGATTTCCATTAGAGAATCAACAATACTATTGAAGCGATGATGGTTGAGGCCGTGCGAGTTCAGACACCACGTCGAATGACGTTGATTCGAATCTTAGAGCAAGAGGTCGGAGTGAATGGAGACATCATGGTGTATAGCATATTGTAAGACTTGTTCTAATGTCTGCCTGGTTGGTTACCACATTCAAGTTGAAAATTGTCGCCAAGTATCTATATATGTGTAACGGCAACTGCACTTAAGTCAGAGGTAGTAGGAGTAGTCAGAGGTAAGTCAGAGTAGAGGTACTGACCTCTACTAGATTAGCGTGTTTATCCATATTAAGACACATAGTCATTTAATGTTACGTGAGATTGTATCCTATGAAAATTTGATATCTCAAAAAATTAAGGTTTTATTTTAACAAATGTTCGAAATCGTTTAACATAAAAAATAAAACCGTCATGGAACGCATGATCAAGCATCGAAATTGGTTATTATTACAACACACATAAATCATTAAAGTATCAATAATTAATCAAAATGTTTACATGCCTATGTAGGCAAGCAATTTTCAATTATACATATTTGATGTTTTTTAATCTTATCTGCAGATAAGTTTTTAATGACATCTACATTGTTGTTCTCCAAACGATTTTAAGTTTATTTTTGTTGAAAAACAAGTGAACTAACGTAACTTAATTTATAGATAATAAAAGTAACGATAACTATGTATTATGTAGATGTCATTAAAAACTTATCTGCTGAAAGGATTAAAAAACATCAAAAGATGTATAATTGAAAATTGTAGTACTAAGAACTTGCGAATAGATGGCGTTTAAAACAAATCTGAGAATTCGGTGACACCTTCTGTTTATACATTAAAGGTTTTAGCGTTTGGCTACAATTTCATCTGATATTTTATGACGATGTGCTCTAAGAAGGTAACACGCTAAACCTAGAGGGTACTGGTTCTAAGTGCAACTGTCGGAACATACAAATAGGTGCTTGACGACAGATTGTCAACTTAGAAACTTAGATTGGTTAGAGGTTGGTAGCTAGCCCTGTAGGCTTAGAAAAATCCCTAGCTGCTATGATTTCATCACGATATTTTGCTTTACTGATAACTTAGGCTCATCCGTAAGTATTCGAACCTTCATCGACCGACGCGGTATCTGAAAACGGTAACTACTGAGCTATCAGCCCTTTAAATGCAGAAGACTTGTAAAAGGCGCGTCATTCTCACATTTAAAAACGGCATGTATATTTAATATACCATTCTCAAATAAAATTTCAAATCAATTCGAATACACTAGACACGTTTGTTTGAAGAATAGACAATTTATGTTGAGCTGTTTTTAGTTTTAAATTTAAGTGAATGCTAGTAGAGGCACTCGTTGCAACATTATAAACGTGCTGGCCATGACGTTGCTAGCACCAAGTTAATTCCAAATTGCAGTATAATTAGGGGTGGGAGTGCGGCCGACGCGTGTCCCGACAAGCAGCCGCGCGCCGCAACTGTTGCCTCGAATTAACATAACAATACTTTCACAATAACCTCAACGTACAATTTGTTCTACGACATATTGTATGATCGACTACGAGTTAATAACCACATTGATTGTGTATTTGTCTTAGGGATTTTTTTTATTTTATCCGAGGCATCGTTTGTGCATCTCCCATTGTCAATATTGCATCTCCATGCTTAAAATTGAGTAGGGGTAGTGTCTTGATTTATCCTGTTATTGATCGTAGGTAATTTACTGTTTTGTATAGTATTACAATATAAGTAACAGTGATACGTTAATTTAATTTTATTTATTTATTGAACACCAACACAATGTACACTGATCATTATTAAAATAAGACACGCACAATTTTTAACGGTAAGTGTCATCGTAATTAGAGGTGTAGACTGCATGCTTAGTCTGACAATGAGCAAACAGTTAGGGTTACAAAATGAAATTAAGATATTCACTGAGTTTACTTAATATTATACATTAAGAAAATTAATTCCGTAAACAAACTCAAACAAAATTTGAAATATAGTAGCAAATCACTAATAGACATTGTAATAATTGTTAACTGTCATACGTTAACATGATGGAGGCAGAAAAAAAAAACAAAAACATTTCATCTGAGAGTAATTTGAGATTTGAAGCAGAATTTTCAAAAATGATCAAATGGAAAAATTAAATTTAAAAGAAAAAAAAAAAATTAATCTAATATAATGAGAATACGGGCAATAACGATTAGACAATTTCTCCTTTTAGTTCCTTTCTGAACATGGCGATGTTTACTGCGAATAAGTCAACATTTGTATTTTGTTTCGATGTACTGTTAAACTCACGAGTTAATCTGTTAAGTGGTGCGTTTTTACCTAGGTTAGAATTACTGTGAGTTTCTTTGATGATACTTATAAATCTTGTAGATCTAGGGAGTTTCGTGGGTGTAGCAAAGTTGAGGTTTGACAGGAGATAGGGAACGTCGAGTAAGCCATTCGCTAATTTGTACAAGACAAGAAGATCGAAAGTGCGTCTACGTTCAGACAGCGACTTAATTTTGAAATGGCTGAGCAGATCAGGATACGTGCGGATAGCCTTTATTAAATTACAAAAGGAGGTCAAATGCCACATGAAGCGCTTTTGATCCTCTCGATCCTTTTTTTATAAACCTCGTAAAAGGGATTCCATACGACACTGCAGTATTCCAAATGGCTTCGTACTAGAGAATTGTACAATACTATCTTCGTTCTAGAATGTCTGAAATCCCTGCAATTACGCAAAATAAAGCCCAGGCATTTAAAGGCTTTATTACATACATTATCAATGTGCCTATTCAGCCGTAACTTGTTAACCCCCAAGTCTCTTATAAACGTAATAAAATGTACACATAATAATTGTAATAAAATAAAATGTGAGTAATGTAAAGTTCTTTCTCTTTTACACCTATTTCTTGTGGAATGCTTAGTTGCAAGTTCTGCAAGAACGTCGCAAATTACCAACACCCCTAACGACCTTTGTAATTGTAAATGCCAAATAATAATGGGTAATATATAATTAACAACAAAATAATGATGTCTTCAATCAATAGTTATCGTTATTGCGTACGAATAATGTATTAAAAAACTCACATTTGCATTTTTAATATTGTTTAGAATTATAATTTCAATGCAGAGCAAAAAACTAGTAAGTACTTTCAACATCTAGACTGTTTAATATCCGAATAAAGTTACATTGTATTAATAAGAATATATTAATTTTCAGCCCAATGAAAAGAAAAACAATTGAAACACATTTTTCAGCCTAAATTGAATACTATTAAAGATAATTTTAATGTAATATCAGATATGAAGGCTTTTTATTCTAATATTCATAATAAAGAAATTAATGTTACATAACCCTTCATTTTCACAGAGTAAGCTTTTAAAGGGATAAAAGCCTTCATCCCCGTAACGGACACATGTCGCCAGTTAACCCACGGCGAACGATTACGTCGGCACTTCTTTTTAAAGAATTAACAGAATAAGTTGATAATATTAATTCTTTGCTTTCAAGAAAATTATAAAAAAAACATTTCGTCGAGACGTTGTCGGAAAATTCAATATTTAAGATCTGCAGATCAATAATATGTAAACGCTGTGGCAATCAAATTCTTTTTTATAATAAATATCAAATAATTCGGCCATATTGTTTTCGCATAGATTACCTTCACATTCATAGTGAAGCTTCTAGCTCGTCTATTCATTTCCGTTGCTAGCTGTAATAAATTTTATTTAGCGCCAGAAATCAATATTTTGCTTATATAGTAAACTGGTCTCTCTAAAGTTTAGTATTCAAAATGATAATTCTAGAATTATACGTAGGGGTCATTCAGTATTACGTAAGGCCTGATTTCCTTGATTGACTTATTTTGATGACAGGGTTTGGGGGTCGTCTGGGCGCTCTGGGCGGTAATAACATCAGTAAAATTTATTTATTTAAACCGAACGGACCTAAATACTTATATAAATGTATAGCTAAGTATAGGCATTGCTTACTTTTACAGACCAGATAGAGGGGACGATCCTAAATTACAAAAAAGTCGAGGCTGTCATAAGGACTGCCGACAGAAGTGAAAACTCAAAACAATTAAATAACTATGTTTTCTTTTGAATGTTCATATTATTTATAGTGTAAATGACAATATTTAAATTTCAGAATTTTTTTATTGAATTGATTAACATTAGTGTGGTTTTCGTATCTATTGGCACTCGGAGCAATAATTATATACCACGAAATACCAATACTATATGTAGGTACACAGACCGTTATACTATGTGTCGCTAGTCTGACGCAAGCCGCGCAAGCGCAATACATCCGGTCATGCTTGCGTAATATGTTACGACGCGAAATTATAAATTTATCTCCTGCCAAAAATACCACTTAACGAACCTAAAGAAGTTGTCACTCCAAAAATTCTCAAATCACTTGAACGACTCCACGCCAACAAACAAATAGATTATAATCTAGACAAATAAGTGTTATACCGTAAAACCTCTAATATTTTACCAACGCTATTGATATCTATCAAACAAGTCGAAACTGTTTTGTTTAGCGACAAATTCGATGTCGTATTGACAGAAAAGCGGGCGACATATCCGCCTGGAATCCCTGGCTAAATCTATCCGACAGGCGGCCGTACGGCGGGACTCGTTCAAACGATCAAATCGAATTTCAACTTTAGAATTGTAAACGCAGAGTTCATTTTACATACACCCAAGGGTTTATTTGTGAGTTATCAATCGATTGAACCGATGACAGGCGAGATCGGTCGTTAATTGCCGGTCATTAGTTCGACGCCGGTTCAACTGCAACGATTCGACCGATAAAGCCATCTGTGTGTCCTAGTTAATTATTCGTTACTGTCACTAAATACAGATGTTTTTTAGAACTACAATAACCCTAATTATTACACCAATCTCATCATGCCTTAATTTAATTTAATTCAACTAGAAAATTTAATAAAACCCAAGTCAACAGAACCGCAACAACGCACAACAGTCAAAACCGTGGTGTAACTTAGACGAACTAAATGCAAACACAGATAAGCACTAATACTGACTTTTGTGTACTATTTATTGAATCTGGGAACGAGTAAAAAACGGACAGGAGAGTTATATGTATGTACATATATATAAAGATGGTAAGTAAATACCTACGTATTCTCATACGTGGATGAAGTAGTACGTTGTGTGGGCGGCTCCCCATCCCCGTGTACGGAACCCTAATTGATTGGCCCGCGTTAACGACCAGTTTAGGGGTACAGTAGTAATCTTAACAATCGCCTTATTTATTACCAATGAATTGTAACATTAGAGAAAGTTAGTACAGAATGAAATTTGTTTTAGACTAGCGATATTATTGCGAGCTTCTCTATAATGTGCTTACTTCGTTTCCTAGCAATCCTTATTTATTTAAAAATCAAGGGTACAAAATCCAGAATAATGAAAACCTTACTAGACTGAAAACTAATAGAATGTTAATATTACAGATAAACTCTACTTGTATTCATATACGTTAATTAACGGAAACTTAAAAAAAAAAACATATTAAAAAGTGAAAACTAACAATGAATAGGAAAGAATCAAACAATAAAAACTATAAAATACAAAGCAATAAATAAAATTCTTGAAATAATGTTCAAATATTATTTACTATAGCAATGTATTTAAAGATGTCGTCAATCTAGAATGCCGTTAAATAAACTGGCAACATTAGGTGTCAACCTGTTTCTGAACGAATGGATTTAAAATTCTAACGTATGGGTAATGTAAGTTGCATTGTCATCGGCTTTATTACACGCAAATGTGCTTCAAAATGGATATATTCATCTCCCTTACACTAAAGTACTATACGTATATAACTTCGATCAAAACAACTGCGTTTAACTGCCCTTTATATACTTAAGAGCTTGGTAGTCGAATATGTACTCGTATAAGTGTATTTTAGCTCTATTTCGCGCATTATTTTAATATCCTTTTTTCAACAGTGTTTAATTACATATGTAGCGACATCATAATGTAATTTTGCTTGGTTGCATTCCTATGCACCGGCCGGAGTTTAGTCTCTTAATAATTTAACTTAATAACTAAGAAGTGATTTTTGTTTTATTATATCTACCGACATTAAATATAGGCTGAACCTCTAAGCATATATTTGTAATGGGATGATAGTGAAGTTTTATTTGATACTCCAGACATCTTCTTCATATTTATTTACTATTTATCTATTCATAGAAACAGACTACCAGTCGAGGAATAATATGATTTTATTACACAATATGAAAACAAAGCCCATGTCTGTCACTGATCCTTCCATTGTAGAAAAGGTGCTTGGTTGTGTCCTAATGGAAGACGAGACCAGATATAAGGTGTATAAAGATCTATAGTGGCACACTTAAGCGTGACACGTTTTGAAATCAGCCGGTGTATAATTAGATAGAGTGGACCCAACTCGGTCACTACAACCACACATATGGTAATAAACCTCTATCTTATGTATATCTACTGCATGTTCAGCTGTGGACAGGTTTGCAGGCTGGCATGATAGCAAAGACTGCCGACGGATTTCGCTATGCTTATTATTAATTACAATGATACCACTTTGAGATAGCAAAATTACTGGAAATGACTGAATTAGTAAATTTAAGTGTCGGTTTTAGTGGATTGGAATGACTGGAGTTGATAACGTAATAAAAGAAATGAATATTCCCTGTATAATTAATTGTCTCAGAAAATCAAAACACATTTAAATTCCCCTGAAAATTTATTATTCACGCTCGATCTCGACTCGTAAATACAATATCAATTATAATAAAAAATGAATTAAAAATATCAAGTAAAAAAAATTTGCGTTCATAAAATCGTTTTATCAAAACACATTAAAATTAAATTATAGTGTCATCAATCAAAATAACTTAATATGCTCCAGTGTGTTCACTTACCCCACGCGATATTCTGGAGCAGTGTGGGGTTGCCAGCATTGTGTTGAAAAATACACAGAATTTTTTGAAGTGAAAACTTCTTTAGCGCGTTGAGCGGTATTTTTTTGGCAGGAAATAAATTTATAATTTCGTGTTGTGACATGCTAGTAAGCGTGACCGACCGTATTACACTTGCGCCAGTCTAGCGTACATATAATATTGATTTTGTATTAAGATTGTGCAATTGATGCACTTAATAAAACATAAAACTTGATGGGAAGTTTTATGAATTAATAAACTGTAAAAAAAGTATACAATTATTATTCGAAGTGCCAATAGATGTGAAAGAGAGACTAATGATAATAATTTCAGTTTACAAATTATGAAATTGAAATAATTCACACAATAACTATAATTAATTTAATAATTCAAAATGGTCCCCACAGTTCTAATTCCATTGTTTTCAGTTTTGACTTCTATCGGCAGTCCTTATGACGGCCTCGACTTTTTTTTTATTGTAGTAAGTCAGAGTGACTGCTTTTTATATGATGGCAAGCACAAGGGGTGTAAGGGGTGTCGAATCACATCTATGGCTTGCGGCACCCAAGCCAACCTCACCTGCACGTGGGACACCCTGCTGAATAACGAACGAGGCAATGGCGAAAGTGGGGTGGTAGGGTTTTACAGCCTGACTGGGTCGCAAACACCATGTATTTGACGGCGAAAAAGCTCGTCATAATGATTCGCTTCTGCGGGTTGCGTTTGGGGATCAGCCTGTGCATATCCAGCTTTTCGCAGGCCGGCATGACAGCAGCGACCGGCGATAGATAGTGTGTCTCTCGGTGGTCGCCATTGTTTTTGGATTGTACTATGCTTACCATTAGGCACAGCGCAGTCATTCTGCTGTGCTACAATTTAAAAAAAACAGTGCTATTCAGATAAAAACGTTAACCGTACATTGATAGTCGCTTTATGTTAACCTCTAAATCTCTGGACAGTTAGACGTATAGTGGCTAATCTAGAAATGCTACTACTCAAAAGAGAGTCACTCTGCTACAATTATTACCTTGTGTATGGTGGTCGGAACTAAATCGCATACAGAACCCTTTAATCCTAAGGAGTTACTGAATTCACCGGTTAACCCTTGGATACAACACGCTTAAATATACCAATAATGTTATGTTATACCACTCGATCACATTTACCTATTAATCAAACTTATTTTACCTGAAAATCCGATTTCCCTTCTATCAGTAACATTCTCAGTGGAATTTGATGTCAGCAATTATTAAAGTGCTCTAAGCGAATGCACTGTCAAGTGAAATTGTATTGGATAATAATGCCATTCAAAGAAAGATGCGGGCGTCTGTTGTTTTATGCAATATAGGGCTTTATATATATTCTCAATCAGAAAGAAAAAGGTAAATCGAATAGAATTCCATTGTTCATGCATGAGCTTCTATTCTTAAAATACGATTAATCAAGGAGCACGGTACGGATTTATCGATATTTGTTTTAGTTTGACGCAACCCCTTTTTTGTGAGACCAGAATATGTATCTTCATATGTACATGATTACATCATATAATCCATAAATAGCTTTGTTACATTTACTGAGGTGTGCCGCTATCCTCTCACATAATATACGAAACAAATCACTGCTTAATGATGGCAACAACGGTTTCCAAAAAGATTGACCATCTGGCAAAATAAAGAAGAAAAAACCGTTATGTTGGTGATAAATTGCACTTCAGAGTAGTAGAGTAATCTAGAGCCGGATCTGATCATAGTAATCATACACAAAAGTTAAATTCTCTAATAATAACGTGCTTCGGTGCAGCGCTTCATATTTCGCTTTTAGCTAATTTATATTCCATTATTTCACAATGCTACTTTCATCCTGATATATTATGCTGGTCATTATGACGAATGTCATATAATTATGACATCATATACTTCATTTTAGAAAACAAGTTATTAATAGGTTATATTGAAAACTACTAGACTACGCAAATATTTTTAACTGGCAACCCTGACTCACTCTCGTCGGTTTACAATAAATAGTCATCTACATGATTTTAAACTGTCGTTTATCTTATCTTTGACGTCATTAGGGACCCTCTCTCCTTTTATTTAGGGGCTGTAAACAAAATAGGTTTTATTGAGTAGCAGATTATGCGACGTAATAGGATTTCGCTTTAACGATTTTGACGCTCCATTTTTGAATTTTGTGTTACCAATTAAATACAATACGCGGCTTTTTGGAAGTTTTTGGAAAACTATTCGATGAATTGAAATAACTTTGTATCTTAGCGATATATATATATAGGCTGTTAGTAAAAAACATTATATTTATTCTTTCCAGATTAACAAGATGTATTTCATAATTGTCGCCGATATTAAAGAATTCTATTTTATATAAAAATATTATGCCAAATAAATTACTATACCATTTTTTTATATAGCTAGATTTTTAAGGAAATAAATGCTCAATGTCCTATATACATATTTCCTTTTCAGATGCTTAGTAAGGACAACTAAATCACATGAACAAGTATTTCAAAGTTTTCATTTTTAAATTCTATACAGGATAAGATTAATAATTCGATTTTATATTGCAGTCGTATCTGAACGTTGACTCCGATCTGGGAATAATCCAACTCTGGCCCGATACGACTGTATTATTGTTAACAACGGTTGTAAAACGTAATGGTAACTATACGCTGGTTTGCATTTTAATATCATGATGGAAATATGACGGGCAATAAATTCTTAGTTCTGTGTTGGGATATATATCATATCATAAAAGATAAACGCAGAATTTAAATGAAAAATAAAAACAATTTATAACTGATTAAAGCCGATTTTGGCTGAAAATAAATAGGATTGGTATTTGATTTCTTATTCTTAGATAGTGATATCAATGAAATTTGACAATTTAAAGTTTTGTACGCAGACTGGTTAGAATGATTGAATGTTTAATGATTGCCTGATTACTCAATTATCTTTTTCTTACCCTTACCTCTCCTAAGTTGTGTCGGCATAACACATTCTCCTCTTCCACTCTTCCCGGTCAGATGCAAACTCAGTACTCAAAACTTTTATACACATTTCATTTTTCATACAATCAATCTATAGTTTTTTCGGTCTTTCTCTACTCCTATATCCGTCCACCTTTGTACTCACGACTTTTCTAGTTTCATGGCTTTCATCTCTTCTGCATAACATGCCCGTACCATGTTAACCTCTTACTTCTAAACTTCTCTGTCACTGGTGATATGTTCAAAACTCCTCGAACATACTCATTCTTAATCTTATCCAATCTAGTTACACCATACATCCACCTTAACATTCGTCTCTTTCGTGGCCATGATCCATATAACACGACTGACTACTCACTTATATATATTACAAGTCTATAGTTGTTATATTATTGTAAATCCATAATCTGAAATGTGTTGTGTGTACTCGACAGTTTTTATTACCTGTCCTTCTTTTAGGATTGCTTTATTATCCTGTTCGAAAGATACAATTATTTTAAGATTACTTGCCAGACCATAAGTTAGATATAACAGGTCATTGGTGGCGTGTTTGGTCATCATATCCATCAAGGTGCATGCGAATCCTGCAATGAGCATTTGGTAAAGCAAAGTATCATGGTGAAATCATACTACGGTTATCTAGTTATTTGTAAAAGTCAATCTTTCTTTTACTATCCTTAATCACACGTCGTTTAATATCAAATGAGATTTAGAGGTGGTAGAGCCAAGCTGAAGCCAATACTGGTTTCAGCAAAAATGGGTCGGCTCGCCCGGGGTACTACCACCTTCTCATAGAAAACCGATGTGAAGTAACAGTGCTTGCATTATTATGTTACCTTCGGTCAGTGATAGCGCCGGATTACCAACCTCCCCTCCCCCTTTTCCCACTCCCCCTCCCTCAAAAAAAGGGTGGTAACGCACTTGCGACTCTTCTGGTATTACAAGTATCTATGGACGGTGGTGATCACTTAACATCATAACATAACCCACCTGTTCGTTTGCCTCCTATGTTAAAAAAAAGAATTTAATGAAACGCAAAAATATATGAAGACGATGATGGTAGCTTAGTTCAAGCGATGATAGCTTAGTTAATAGTGTGTTCGGACACAGTGTCGATAGACGTAGGTTCGAATGTAGCAACTGTGTCGGAACTTCCGGTGCAGGAAAACGTCGTGATAGTAGTTCCGACAGGTGGACTTGAGAGTCAGCCCGCTCTGGGTTTGTCGTGTCTAACATCTTGGACCACTTCTTCATTTAATATCAGGTGACATTGTGGTGAAACGTGGTAGAGTATAAGAGAAGAACAAAACAAAACAGAAACTTCAGTAGGTTTATGTAATAGACTCTATTTTTTTGCATCGACATTTTGTCAGTATAAGACAAGTTTCCGAAACCTCCTGATAAACAGAAACTTGCAAAGCATAATAATATTATTATATTTTATAGTACATCGTATGCGATACGACAGTATCTTTACTTATATTATGACCATCAATATATCATAGTTAATATTGGCAGTAAAAGTTGGGATAGTTCGACGCAGGACGGATTATCGGCTTAGCTATATCACAATATTATTTTATATCATCTATATACGACGGCCGCGGTAAAGTTTTTAAAGAGCACTAATAAACTCGGAAGCTATGTTAAAAATATATATTGGTTTCTTAAAATTAGACTAAAATTTTCAAAAAAATAAATATTATGCTGCATAACGTGTCTATCAACCTGCGTATAACTCTATAGTATAAAGGCATATACTTACACATTTTTTTCTTTGTAAACGTTCACCAGGATGTATTGACTGATCTTTTCCGTAATTAGAATAACTTAATTTATTTATAGGAACTTAAGTAACTGAAGCTTGAATAGCAAAATCTTTACTATATTAAGTTATACATAAAAACCAATCTCATCTCCAACTTTTAAAGACGTATTGACATAACATCTCATTTCAATATAGTTTTGATGATAGTTAATCGTAATAGAAGTAGAAATATATAGTGTATAAAATCTAAGTTTTCTATAAATTAACTGTTCAACATTTTATCTCATTTGTACATGATAGAGAATTAAAATATGGGCAGCGATTGTACACTTCTGATCAGTAGTACATCATTGTCATTAAAACATAAAACTCTGAGTATAATAAAAACTATTTGTTGACAAATTTACCTCTTAACCAGAAATCAACTTTGGATATCTCAAAGCAACCTATAAACTATTGCAGAGTAGATTAATTTAAATGTCCTTGAAAATAAGAAAATATGGAAATGAAGTCGTAAGTTTACACTCGATGATGGCACATTACTATTTTCTTGAAAAGGTAATTTAAATTAATTTCGTGACAACATTGAATTTAATAGAACTTTTTATACAAAAGTATTTAGCTTTATCATTTGATGATAACATACGGGCATATAGTTTAATTTTAATGGCAGTCAATAAACAGCTCAGTTCTAATAAATTATACTATATATTTATTAAATAAATAATTGTAAGTGAACAATTAATTGCATTAGTTCTGTAAGCACCGAGTCGACGCAGCGCTGCATATGCGTTATAGAAAAATAATACACAGGGTTGTCACTTGCATAAATTTTATTTCAATTTCTTATTTGTCTTTTAACCAGATTCAGAATACTCAAATGTATTTTCTAATTATTTTATTAATAAACATATTCTTTTTGTTATACATTTTACTATTAACATTTTTGCATTTACAAGAGCCTAATTATACTGGCTACATTAGAACTTGATCAGAAACTAAAATAACGAGCACAGTTGGAAACAAATCCACTGCCTTTTTACTTTTGAGAAAAGCGACAGCTTGATGTACTGTTACAGATGTAGAATAATTAAAACGTTTGTTTTACTATTTGACAACCCTACACACAGCGTGTAAATACACAACCCTCCCAAAGTTAATCTTCCCTATGGATTAATTCTATCGAATGCCAAACGAGGTATGACACCCATACAGGGGAATTGAAAGAGCACTACA
>MU159272.1:162374-193265 GCA_015888305.1 Antheraea pernyi | reverse complement strand
AATCAGAAAGAAAAAGGTAAATCGAATAGAATTCCATTGTTCATGCATGAGCTTCTATTCTTAAAATACGATTAATCAAGGAGCACGGTACGGATTTATCGATATTTGTTTTAGTTTGACGCAACCCCTTTTTTGTGAGACCAGAATATGTATCTTCATATGTACATGATTACATCATATAATCCATAAATAGCTTTGTTACATTTACTGAGGTGTGCCGCTATCCTCTCACATAATATACGAAACAAATCACTGCTTAATGATGGCAACAACGGTTTCCAAAAAGATTGACCATCTGGCAAAATAAAGAAGAAAAAACCGTTATGTTGGTGATAAATTGCACTTCAGAGTAGTAGAGTAATCTAGAGCCGGATCTGATCATAGTAATCATACACAAAAGTTAAATTCTCTAATAATAACGTGCTTCGGTGCAGCGCTTCATATTTCGCTTTTAGCTAATTTATATTCCATTATTTCACAATGCTACTTTCATCCTGATATATTATGCTGGTCATTATGACGAATGTCATATAATTATGACATCATATACTTCATTTTAGAAAACAAGTTATTAATAGGTTATATTGAAAACTACTAGACTACGCAAATATTTTTAACTGGCAACCCTGACTCACTCTCGTCGGTTTACAATAAATAGTCATCTACATGATTTTAAACTGTCGTTTATCTTATCTTTGACGTCATTAGGGACCCTCTCTCCTTTTATTTAGGGGCTGTAAACAAAATAGGTTTTATTGAGTAGCAGATTATGCGACGTAATAGGATTTCGCTTTAACGATTTTGACGCTCCATTTTTGAATTTTGTGTTACCAATTAAATACAATACGCGGCTTTTTGGAAGTTTTTGGAAAACTATTCGATGAATTGAAATAACTTTGTATCTTAGCGATATATATATATAGGCTGTTAGTAAAAAACATTATATTTATTCTTTCCAGATTAACAAGATGTATTTCATAATTGTCGCCGATATTAAAGAATTCTATTTTATATAAAAATATTACGTCAAATAAATGACCTTATACCATTTTTTTATATTGCTAGATTTCAAAGGAAACATGCTCAATGTCCTATATACATATTTCCTTTTCAGATGCTTAGTAAGGACAACTAAATCACATGAACAAGTATTTCAAAGTTTTCATTTTTAAATTCTATACAGGATAAGATTACTAATTCGATTTTATATTGCAGTCGTATCTGAACGTTGACTCCGATCTGGGAATAATCCAACTCTGGCCCGATACGACTGTATTATTGTTAACAACGGTTGTAAAACGTAATGGTAACTATACGCTGGTTTGCATTTTAATATCATGATGGAAATATGACGGGCAATAAATTCTTAGTTCTGTGTTGGGATATATATCATATCATAAAAGATAAACGCAGAATTTAAATGAAAAATAAAAACAATTTATAACTGATTAAAGCCGATTTTGGCTGAAAATAAATAGGATTGGTATTTGATTTCTTATTCTTAGATAGTGATATCAATGAAATTTGACAATTTAAAGTTTTGTACGCAGACTGGTTAGAATGATTGAATGTTTAATGATTGCCTGATTACTCAATTATCTTTTTCTTACCCTTACCTCTCCTAAGTTGTGTCGGCATAACACATTCTCCTCTTCCACTCTTCCCGGTCAGATGCAAACTCAGTACTCAAAACTTTTATACACATTTCATTTTTCATACAATCAATCTATAGTTTTTTCGGTCTTTCTCTACTCCTATATCCGTCCACCTTTGTACTCACGACTTTTCTAGTTTCATGGCTTTCATCTCTTCTGCATAACATGCCCGTACCATGTTAACCTCTTACTTCTAAACTTCTCTGTCACTGGTGATATGTTCAAAACTCCTCGAACATACTCATTCTTAATCTTATCCAATCTAGTTACACCATACATCCACCTTAACATTCGTCTCTTTCGTGGCCATGATCCATATAACACGACTGACTACTCACTTATATATATTACAAGTCTATAGTTGTTATATTATTGTAAATCCATAATCTGAAATGTGTTGTGTGTACTCGACAGTTTTTATTACCTGTCCTTCTTTTAGGATTGCTTTATTATCCTGTTCGAAAGATACAATTATTTTAAGATTACTTGCCAGACCATAAGTTAGATATAACAGGTCATTGGTGGCGTGTTTGGTCATCATATCCATCAAGGTGCATGCGAATCCTGCAATGAGCATTTGGTAAAGCAAAGTATCATGGTGAAATCATACTACGGTTATCTAGTTATTTGTAAAAGTCAATCTTTCTTTTACTATCCTTAATCACACGTCGTTTAATATCAAATGAGATTTAGAGGTGGTAGAGCCAAGCTGAAGCCAATACTGGTTTCAGCAAAAATGGGTCGGCTCGCCCGGGGTACTACCACCTTCTCATAGAAAACCGATGTGAAGTAACAGTGCTTGCATTATTATGTTACCTTCGGTCAGTGATAGCGCCGGATTACCAACCTCCCCTCCCCCTTTTCCCACTCCCCCTCCCTCAAAAAAAGGGTGGTAACGCACTTGCGACTCTTCTGGTATTACAAGTATCTATGGACGGTGGTGATCACTTAACATCATAACATAACCCACCTGTTCGTTTGCCTCCTATGTTAAAAAAAAGAATTTAATGAAACGCAAAAATATATGAAGACGATGATGGTAGCTTAGTTCAAGCGATGATAGCTTAGTTAATAGTGTGTTCGGACACAGTGTCGATAGACGTAGGTTCGAATGTAGCAACTGTGTCGGAACTTCCGGTGCAGGAAAACGTCGTGATAGTAGTTCCGACAGGTGGACTTGAGAGTCAGCCCGCTCTGGGTTTGTCGTGTCTAACATCTTGGACCACTCCTTCATTTAATATCAGGTGACATTGTGGTGAAACGTGGTAGAGTATAAGAGAAGAACAAAACAAAACAGAAACTTCAGTAGGTTTATGTAATAGAATCTATTTTTTTGCATCGACATTTTGTCAGTATAAGACAAGTTTCCGAAACCTCCTGATAAACAGAAACTTGCAAAGCATAATAATATTATTATATACTATAGTACATCGTATGCGATACGACAGTATCTTTACTTATATTATGACCATCAATATATCATAGTTAATATTGGCAGTAAAAGTTGGGATAGTTCGACGCAGGACGGATTATCGGCTTAGCTATATCACAATATTATTTTATATCATCTATATACGACGGCCGCGGTAAAGTTTTTAAAGAGCACTAATAAACTCGGAAGCTATGTTAAAAGTATATATTGGTTTCTTAAACTTAGACTAAAATTACAAAATATATATATTATGCTGCATAACGTGTCTATCAACCTGCGTATAACTCTATAGTATAAAGGCATATACTTACACATTTTTTTCTTTGTAAACGTTCACCAGGATGTATTGACTGATCTTTTCCGTAATTAGAATAACTTAATTTATTTATATGAACTTAAGTAGCTGAAGCTTGAATAGCAAAATCTTTACTATATTAAGTTATACATAAAAACCAATCTCATCTCCAACTTTTAAAGACGTATTGACATAACATCTCATTTCAATATAGTTTTGATGATAGTTAATCGTAATAGAAATAGAAATATATAGTGTATAAAATGTAAGTTTTCTATTAATTAACTATTCAACATTTTATCTCATTTGGACATGATAGAGAATTAAAATAAGGTCAGCGATTGTACACTTCCGATCAGTAGTACATGATTGTCATTAAAACTTAAACTCTGAGTGAAATAAAAAAATATCTGTTAACAAATTTACCTCTTAACCAGAAATCAACTTTGGATATCTCAAAGCAACCTATAAACTATTGCAGAGTAGATTAATTTAAATGTCCTTGAAAATAAGAAAAATATGGAAATGAAGTCGTAAGTTTACACTCGATGATGGCACATTACTATTTTCTTGAAAAGGTAATTTAAATTAATTTCGTGACAACATTGAATTTAATAGAACTTTTTATACAAAAGTATTTAGCTTTATCATTTGATGATAACATACGGGCATATAGTTTAATTTTAATGGCAGTCAATAAACAGCTCAGTTCTAATAAATTATACTATATATTTATTAAATAAATAATTGTAAGTGAACAATTAATTGCATTAGTTCTGTAAGCACCGACTCGACGCAGCGCTGCATATGCGTTATAGAAAAATAATACACAGGGTTGTCACTTGCATAAATTTTATTTCAATTTCTTATTTGTCTTTTAACCAGATTCAGAATACTCAAATGTATTTTCTAATTATTTTATTAATAAACATATTCTTTTTGTTATACATTTTACTATTAACATTTTTGCATTTACAAGAGCCTAATTATACTGGCTACATTAGAACTTGATCAGAAACTAAAATAACGAGCACAGTTGGAAACAAATCCACTGCCTTTTTACTTTTGAGAAAAGCGACAGCTTGATGTACTGTTACAGATGTAGAATAATTAAAACGTTTGTTTTACTATTTGACAACCCTACACACAGCGTGTAAATACACAACCCTCCCAAAGTTAATCTTCCCTATGGATTAATTCTATCGAATGCCAAACGAGGTATGACACCCATACAGGGGAATTGAAAGAGCACTACAAAGTTACTTATACATTCCATTTGGCGTTGAATTCCAACGGATAAAGTTGACAATCGCTTGCATGGTTGTAATTTGTTAGTGTGTTGGGTAATTGAGCCCCTTAGCAGTATGGGTTTTGAGCTTTGTTGAAGGCCTCATTTGTTGGTCGACGCGTACTTAGTATTGTTAAGATTAGTACGCATTTTGTATAGAAGGATTTGTTGGTATACCCATTAAAGGTTTAGTATTGGTACGATAATTTTTCTTTTATATTTACTCCAACTAAAGGTTTCTAGTGCAGCTGGGATTAGGGTTCATTTTGAATAAACATATTGACAAACCTATACGTACTAATGTTATAAAAGAAAATCGCTTTTCCTGTGTGTTTGCATGTTGCTATAGTTCTTTTAATCTACACAATTAAGTTTATTAAGGTTTTTACTGTCGTTTATAGAATTTCTCGTATATTTAAAAATGGAACCATTCCTTTATACCATTTCTCGTATATTGATATGGAACCATTCAAGTATTACGTAGGCACTGATGGGGGGGAGGATCCTTGATTTACTTATTTTTGATGACAAAGGGGTCGGGGGGTCTGGGTGGTGATTACGTCAGCTATATTTATTTATTTAACCAGAACAGATTTTAAAATACTTATATAAATGTTTACATAAGCATGAGAGGGGGAGGGGGGTAAGAACATTTCTTCCTTTTGCGGACGCGTGGGAGGTGGCGATCAGAAATAACAAAAAATCTTCTTGTAATGCTTGAACGGTCCCTATAGAGAAAAGATGATGTATTCTAAATAACTTGCAACAAATAATCAATTTGAGCGCTAGTTAATCCTTATGATATTCTTCAAAATAATATGCCTGTTACAAAATCATACATGTCATAAATGCATATAAAGAAGTCCATAATAGTGTACGAATGTGTCTACCTGCTCCTTAGCAGTAGTCCTTCCTTAGGATAAGTAACTGTAATTATTTTTACCTCTTAAATATTATTAAAAAATAACCTGATATCTGTGATGCTATCTTAACTAATCTTTATGTAATTAAATACTTTAATTACATTTAGCATCTCATGTAGATCAAAATTGCTCTCTATGGCAAATCGTTATAATAAATATTTACGCACCAACATGTCGGTCAAAACATATAAAAAATGCTTTTGTGAAGATCTTTACGTAGGTAGCTTCTATGATGAACTGTAAATATCAATAACCAAGAGATATATTTAAGTCGTTTATATTAGTACAATGTATTCATGTGCAATTTTAGTCCGGCGAAGCTGTGAAGGCCCGTCAGGCCAATAGCGTAGTCAGTTCCAAAAAACAGCAGCCATGCAAATCCGGAGAGAGTAGTTTATCTATATTTTTCAGTGTTTGCATAAGTAGCTAATAGCTTCAGGCGTCTTATCTGCTTGCTTGACGACCTATTTCAAGGTAAACTAGTGGATCCTACTCTTTAACAGTACGCAGTCAATGAGATCATCTGACATGTATGCCAACTCCCAGCTTTATAGGATGATGAAAATACGACTAAAATCTAACGTAATTACCATATCTGCCTACTCCATTAACGTTATGAAGTATTAAGTAACCCAGTAATAATAAGTGAAACATTGTCAAACCGATGTCCGGTGACGCGTGACATCCACATCCACCCTTCAGATGTGAAACTGTCTCGAATCGTACATTAGGAACGTGGAATCGTTTAACGTTGGGGTCCGAATTGTATTACACTAAGTGACGCATTACATTAAATAATATAGGCCGACTACATACTACGCAACTAACTTGTTGCCCTACATAAAAATCATATAACAATATTAAAAACATACGTGATTCATCTATACATATAAATAAAAGTGATATGTTTGTTGTTTATTTGGATTAATCTCCGCAACGATTAAAGTAATTTTAATTACAGATTTACTGATAGGCGGACATTTTTTGCGTCTATGACGCTCAGTCGCTTCGCAAGAAGCTCAATGGTGCCACAATGGCCGGAACTTAGTTTGGGCTATGGCCTCAGATCCAAAAACACGTATCTCGCTAGCTAAACTAGCAAAGCTAATCATATATATACGAATTAGTGAAGCACACTACTCGGCTAAACTAAATTAAACCAAGTTCAAAGAATAAGGAAATACAAATAAAACCATTCCACCATATGTGTACTTACACCGATGTGTGAGATTGACGGATGCCATTTAAAAGTATCTATATTCTGCATATTAATATACTTTTCCATAGATGCTAAGCACTAATGAGAAACGTTAATAAAAACAACTTAAAATCAGTAAAAGTATTGAAGGAGATAAAGAGTAATGAATTAATTATAACAATAAAATAAAACTATACTAGAATCCACGTGCAATACGCAGTTTCCGTGAAACACTTAAACGAGATTGAAGCCATGGGCTCGGTTTAGTCAATATATATAAAAGAAGAAGCTAACTGACTTAATGACTGACATATCTATTTTTTTTTTTCGAACTAACTACGCTATTTACCAAGCAAGTTCGTAACAGCTTCACCGGACTACAGGACATATCAACGCAGGGCCTAAACTTTAAGGGTTATAAACTTGAAATTTTACAGAGGGGTTCCTTTTATAATGTAAGAAAGCTTTTATAATGTAAAGCACTAAGAAAGGATTTTTGAAAATTCACCCCTAAAGGGGTAAAACGGGGGTGCAAAGTTGGGTGAAAGTTCTCTGATTTTCAAAGTTATTTCAATAAAATGTTGTATTTGGGTTATAAGTTCCTAATAATGATTATTGCCGATGTCCCTTTTTGTGAATTCAATCTCTAAGGAGGTAAAAGAGGGGTGTAGATTTTGTAGGTATACATTTTTTTGGTAGTTACCTACATTATTTCAATGAAATTTTGTATTTAGGTTATTAGATCCTTTCTCCAGGATAACGGACGAAAATCAAAAACAAGTAGTTAATGAAATTCTTGACGGATGTTGGTAAATTTTCTTTGTGCTATATATAGCACACAGGTTAGCTAAAAATTTAAGCTATATTACCCTAAGCTACTTAAAAAAAATACCGTCGACTCCGTCGGACCATATAATTACGTTATAACTGAGCTACGGCTAAATAACGTTTCTATGCGTAATTATCAACCACATATCAAAAATATGTGTAAACGGAACTGGCACTTATATGTTGTTACATTTATTTTATTGTATAAAAAATGTTTGCTAAAGGTGACAAGATTTTTTCCTAAAACATAAACCTAGATAAAACTTACATTGCATTGTAAAACATACACCTAGATAATAGTTACATTGCATTGTAGAAGATGAATCGCAATTAGAGTTCTATCAGTATGTGTGTTGTTTCGATATTTGATAAAATTAGTTTTCTAAATATTGTTGAGTCTTGAAGTAGTTCGGTTCAGGTTTGTGAATCTACGATTAAAATAATCAGTTGATGTGTTTGCAGTTACCATACTATGTTTTTACTATTTTATAAAGAGAGGTAAAGTTTTGTTTGGTTTTGGAATGCTTGGTACTACTGATCCGATTTCAAAAATTATTTTACTGTTAGAAATGTATATTATCCCAAATTCAGTATCTCAGTGAAAAAGGTGGTTTATACGTCAAAAGTAAAATAAATTTGACAAAATTAAGATTGAATGAAGATTCCACGTATACTTACAAATTCTTCTAAAACAAACAACTAAAACAAAATGGAAATTTAATGTAGATAAATTTTACTTTTACAGTATGTTAAGTGATGAAGTTACAAGGGGTACTGGGAAGACATGTATCGACAATATATGTAAGTTAGTTTTGATCTTCATTGAACACTAGGTAATGCTGCGAACAGGTTCTGCGCTTATTTTAAAAGATGTCTCACATATTAACTGGGTATATGTTTGAATGAGTCCCTGGATAGCTTGGATTCACAATTGTATGTGCTAGATGTCACTGCAATCGGGTTTTAGGTTTTTTAATATTATTTGCGTTTAAAAATACAATTGAAACCTGTAATAACCAATTTGGTGCAGACGAAGTTGCAGGGGTCAGCTATAATTATATATAACCTTAGCAGATCATATAATAGCGGCGTTATTATTTTAAAATATAGGTACATCTTTAACATATCATTGATTGTTCACAATACATGCAATAAAGTATTTATTATGCCTACACTTTCGAATCAAGTTAACATTAAAATAAAACATTTAGTAGAATGCAAGTAACAGGGACTGTAAATACATAATTTGGATCTATTTTGAATTAGATGCCACACTAGTGTAGTAGTATATATGAATTTTTAAAGTTCTTCAAACTTCAATAATAAATATTTATAAAAAAAGTCACAATCTAAACAAAAAAACTAAAGAAACAATAAAAACATGTAATTATTTCATTTTCCAATAACTGTATCCGTGTATAAATAATTATAATATTTATAAATGTAATAATATTACGAGACGATCAGTGTATTTTTATATGCAGTCAGCCTAACAAGCTGCAAGGAGTCATTGCGCAAGCAAATGGTAAAACTTCGCGAAGGAAATCAAGCGAATATAATGATATAAATGGACGCGATGTATCGGGAGCATTCACTATGACTTATATTTGTTGCTTTTATATGTCACATCGTTAAAGTATACGCGAAGTGATGAGGGAAGATTGTTAAACTGTTTATTACTTTTAGGGCTATTCTGCCTTTAGCAATAAATGTAGAAGAAATACTACTACTATAATACATTTTAAACATATTGACATGCTGGAAAAATTAAGAAAAGGATAATCAAAATCATATTTATCTAAGCAGTCAGATTCAGACACAGATGTGACTTCAATCGTGAATTCGATTAAAGCCACAGTTCTATTATTCACGTATAATAAATAATAGGATTGAGAAAAAAATATATTCAATATACTTTGACTAAAATATCGCTAAGCACCCATGACCGCAAGTTTGGCAGGGTGAGCGCCGCTGTTGTCAGCCCCCGGCGCGCGGCGTGACATGCGCCCCACAACCGGCGCCCCCGACGTTTAGCGACCGCTTACCCGAGGGGCCACGCACCCTAATTAGTTCGATATAAAACTGTGCCTTTTTACGCCTATTTTATGTGTTTGGCTTAATTGAAATACGCACTCGTGTTTAGTTGACTGTACAGTAGTTATTATCATCAGTATTGTTTATTATCATGGTATTTTAAAAGAAATGTGATTAACGTTTCCTTATCAATACTTTTATATTGAGAGTGTAGTGTGCAGTAATATGTTTGTTATGTGAAGACACTGTTGGGCTAGTCGCTGTCAGAGAACCACTGCAGGACCATAGGCCTCTTCCAAGGTATGCGCATATGTGTATATAATCACCACGCCAGCCTACGTCGTATCGGTGATTTTCCAAACTCTGAGAAATCCACAGTTAGTATGTTCTCCCACAAGAACATTTCTCAGGTTCATGTTTCCTCACCATGTTTACCTTCACCGTCAGCCGATAGTGCTACTAATGTAAATTAATAAATGTACGTGTATTTTGTATCAATACAAGACAAAGGCACCACACTGTTCTTAAGGTACCATTAAAAAACAATGATAACCACCGAAAGAATTTCATATCGTTTAAGTAGTGAATTTACATCGTCTGACCCCGGAAGGCTGCACGTCTACGTGTACTACCTGATGTATGGTATTTCAGATTAGGTCGAAAATAATTTCACCTTTTTTTTATACACATTATGATGTATAATTATAATTAATTTTTTAAATTAGATGGATGCCTACATTTAAACCAAATTATTACATAGCAATGGATGTGTTATAGTTTTATCTTCTAGTTATTAATAGGCATACTTATAGGCTAATACAGTATCATAAAATTAGTAATTAATTAGTATAATTTGACACATGAGTGCAACATCATCAAGTAACAGAGATAACATATCATAAGCAACAAATATGATATGCTTAATGAAATTATCGACAACGTGAATGTCATGACCTTTAGTTGCATGTTATAATCTTTTTACTGCTATCAAATTTATCATTTTAAGTAATAAGCAGATTATATATGTCGTGCTGGTACTTGCTGCTTCGCTCGCTTTAATGTAGAATTTGTAATACAGCACATGTTACTAGCTGATATTGTAGCTTTCTAAAATCAGTTTTTTTAGTGTATACATTACAAACAAAAATCATATATTTTCTCTTTATATACTAGTACTACAATAGTACTACAGATATAAACTGATAAGGAATGAGCTAGAAAATATTATTGCGAAAAGGAAAAATATAATTTTCACATGTAAATTTTTAATAAACTATTACTAAAAGCAATCAATCACGAGTCGAATCCACAAAAATTCACAACATGACTCACTCGTTTTGATAACGGATAAACTATTACAACAAAAACAAATTCTATACTCGGGTACGTCCGCGCACGATTAATTCCCGGTAATAGAGCGTATCGTTTGAGTTCGCCGCGCGATGCGACTAAGTGATTGACTTTTCAATCTGTGTAATCGGATTATGTCGCGCGGACCGAGTGTCGCGCATTGCCGCTTTTACCCTACGTCACTGTACTAGCCCCGCGTCGGGTTAATTGTCTCTACGTATTATGGTAGCTACGTCCAGCTTATTATAATTGATTTCGAAATGAAAATGTAATTATCATTAGCATATTATATTATTGACCTACTGTTGTTAATATTATTTTAAACCTATTAAACCTATTTAAACCTATAAATAGAAGAAAGGGGCCGATGTGAACACACAAAAATATATTAAGTTTAGCTGTTGGTAAATATAATAAAATGTAAAGATAGTTACTGCACGTAACAAATAAATATAGACGTCACATCTACCAAAAAACATAAGTATCTTAATTCCTCCCAATACATTCTTGATAATCTAATGTATGTCTACAAAATCTTAGATAAGATTAACTTAGCAAAACACCGACATAGTTTAAATACTAGAAACAATAACAAATTGGACATTCCATGTTTCAGGGGCATTAAAGCCAATAACAGTTTTTTAGGTAATAGTGTCGTACCTTTTATAACAAAGTACCAAAGCACTTTACCGATTTGTTGGATAGTTAGTTCAAACATCATGTCAAGCGGATTTTAATGTCTAAAGTTATTATTATAGAGTGAAGGATGTGGAGAATGGTGTCGTCTGGAAATGATACCCGAGAGAAAACGTATGTAACTATATCTATGTTTGTAAGAATATGTATCATGAAAAGATAAACCAGATCGTGTTTCTTGCTGGTTATTTTCGATCACTGGGTTAATTTCTGAATCGGTGTTACTTTTGATGTTCATAAGCGCCGTCTCAGGGCCTAAATTAATTAAAGTAATTTAGATTTCATTTTAAAAACCACGCACCGTAGTCCCTTGAAACTATGTATATATTTATACCTCTTTTCACAGATTTAACAGATGTGAAGTTAACTAAAAGATTTTAAATAAATCATTATACTTATATCAAAGTTATGATTGAATATAAACATTAAACGTCAATATCGTCGAAAACAAATTGCAGACTCAACAAATTACTTTAAATAATGAGAAAGATTGGAGTTCAAAGAATAATATCGTCGATTAATATAATTGTATAAAAAAATATTAACATTCTACCAATATGTTACTAAGTAGCTGTCTTAAATACACAATATCACCTGCGAGACCTAGCGGCAATTTGATGCAGTCCGAAAGTATCTGTATTGAAATGACGTCATACAGCCATCTCAGAAAATATATTAGTAACAATACAAGTACCACAAAAATTAACGAGATGGCGCTAAATTTCATATGCTCTGGTAATCATAGGGTTACCTCGTTATAACGGAACTGAAGGGAATTAAATAATATTCGTTATATCGAGTAATTCGTTACGATAAGGTTTGTTACATAGAGGTCAATAATATTTTCTAAATTCTGCTTTAATGATACATTTATTATGAAAAGGTTTTTTTATAAATGTACTCAAAAAAGTACCTATATTTTGTATTCGCGCTTACCGGTAATCCTAGGGAATTTCGAAAAATTCGTTAAATCGAGGAATTAGTTATATTTATATATACAAAATTAGATCAAACCGATAGAGCTATTTATCGGATACACAAAATAAATTTATACATATACACTAGTTGACGTAGCCACGGGTTGACGTAGCTCAGTTATTACATGTTAAATTAAAACTACGATAAAGCATTTAGTAATATGGAATAAATAAACTGAAGTTGAAATGGAAATTCAAAATTAAAATTAAAATTGGTGTCATAACAGTCGGTCCTACAGTTTTCTGTTAACAATCTAATTTAAAGCGCCATCTGTTTGAGACCGATGAAACTTACTATTAATAACAATAATCAATATTAACAGTCATATAATCTGTAACCATAAGGCCATTAATCGAAATATAAACTCTATCAAGTTGGACTAAGTTATACATAAATACCAACTTTTATGAAGATTGGTTGTGTAGTTTTGGAGTGCATCGTGAACAAACATCATAACACTAGATTTTTATATATTAAATTAAAAAAATAAAAGAATAAGAATTCCTTGCATATATATTTTTTTATACAAGCACGACAAAATAACTGCACTGAGTATAATGTAATAAACAACGGTAAACACCAAGAGGTGTACATTCCTTCAGTAGTCATCGTTTTCATGCCGTCCTGCATGTGTCATCTACATCGATTGATTCTGAAAGGCGTCATGTCTAAGTATACCACAATGAATGGAGTTACGCCTAAGTGATAACCGCAATTCCAATCGATAACATTTAGTATAAAGAAGTTTAAATTAAAATTACGATAAAGCATTTAGTAATATGGAATAAATAAACTGGAGTTGAAATGGAAATTCAATATTAAAACTTGGTGTCATTTATAAGATATATATATAACAGTCGGTCCTACAGTTTTCTGTTAACAAACTAGTTTAAAGCGCCATCTGTGCGAGACCGATGAAACTTACTATTAATAATAATAATCAATATTAACAGTCATATAATCTGTAATAAAAAGATATAATTATAAAGCCATTAATCGAAATATAAATTCTATCAAGTTGGACCAAGTTATACATAAATACCAACTTTTATGAAGATTGGTTGTGTAGTTTTGGAGTTCATCGTGAACAAACATCATAACACTGGATTTTTATATATTTATTATTTTTTTGCATATATATATTTTTATACAAGTACGACAATATAACTGCATTGAGTATAATGTAATCCGTAAACAACGGGACGGTGTACATTCCTTCAGTAGTCATCATTCTCATGCCGTCCTCCAAGTCTCACGGCAACTGGATATACACTGGTTGGACTCAAACCAACAGTCAAAACAAAAGAAAGCTATTATGATGGGCTTACTATCATGTATACGGTGCTATATAGGTATTCAATTGGAAACAGGCACCTTATCATCTTTCGTGAATTCTAGATCTACATCGATTGATTCTGAAAGGCGTCATGTCTAAGTATACCACAATGAATGGAGTTACGCCTAAATGATGACCGCAATTCCAATCGATAACATTTAGTATAAAGAAGTTAATATAATTTTAAAATAGATACCGACCTTAACTTGTGATTCTGTCATGCCGAGCGCATACGCAAGTTTCGCTCGCTCCGGCCCCGCTAAATACTTCGTCTGTTCAAAGGTTTTCTCTAGGGCGAAAATCTGTTGACCGCTGAACGTTGGTCTCGTGTGTTTTTTCTTGCCGTCCTTATCTAAGCCTCCCGACTGCGCTGCGCAAGCGCTTAAAGCGCCATTGCTCACTGCGAAAAAAAAATCTATTTGTAACCTATAGCCATTCACTAGACAGGTAATATAAAGTGATGCCAGGTGCTCAGATTCTTCTCTATAGACTTACTCGTTGGAAAATTTTGGTGTTGCGTTTATAGAAACAGAATTAGCATTGTTTTGTTAAAGCTTGATTATACCTGATACACAAACTGAATTTGTCATTCTAAAACCGATATTAAATCATTTATGCTATCGTTTTGCTCTTGCAAAATACGTAATATGGCTGCGTGAACGTCATAACATAGATTATTCAATGGTAGTAATATTCACTGAGAATGCTATAATAGAGTAAGCAAGATTAATATATCAAAATGCCTATGATTTTTTAATTACAATAAATAATAATTCATAATTAAATCTACACTAATATTATAAAAGTGACAGTAATTCTATCTTTGTTACAATTGGATTTGTAAAGTAATTGCAATGAAATTACTCATCAAGATAGCCCACGTCATTGAAAAATATAGTCTCCTCTTTACCTCTTATTCACAGAAGTCTATAACTTAAATAGTCTATTCAATTTCTTTTTGTTGAACTTTGTAATAATTTATTTATATAGAATTACATTGTCTGTTACTTCTTCAATATCTTCGAAAAATTTGAATTAATTTTGATGAAACTTATACAGACAGACAAAGGACGTTTTAGAGTACTACAAACGGTTATATTTTTCCATTGTTCCAAAGTATTAATGTTAAAATTACTGAGGTAATTTAAAATCGGTTAAATGATTAAAGTAATGAGAAACTTAAAGAAACGCAATTTTAGCCTCAATAGATATTAATAATAAATCCCATGAAAAAGCAAAACTGTTTTCCTCATATTCCGCGAAAAACAAAGAACTAATGAAGAGATGAAGAGAATCAGTTGCTATACAGTTGTTACAAGCAGAAACATGTTATACAAAACAAATCTGTATACTTAAGATATATCATATGACACTAACCACACATTCTAGCTGTAGTCGGATAGTAGCTGATTGATTCAACAGTACAAGCTAGAACACCAGCCAACATCCCCAGTACTCCAGCTACGCTCACTGTGGGGGCACCCCACTGACCTGTGTAGTTAAACGTCTTTCAATTGTTTATACTCAAAAATCATGATTTAAGGCAATATAAGATGAGATTTAAATTAGAACGCGACCATTTTTTTTATGTTTTACAAGCACTAGCTGGACCACAATCTCACCTCATTAAGATGAGGCCGATGATGGGTCGTGCTTATCCGCCAAATGCTTGCACTCTTCGCTTGAAAGTTTCCTAATTGATATGCGGACGGAAAAACAGGTACCCGGAGTGTACTTAGTTTTAGTCGTTCGTATAACAAATGATGAAGCCAATCGCTTCGTAATAATAGCAGTATTTATCAACAACACAAAGGTGAAGACTCTCAAGGCGTCTAGTCGTCCTTAAGAGCTTTGGGGAGGACGGAATTAGATCATGAAGGGAATTCTGAATATACCTGGGTAAGGCACTCTGAACCAAGGAGCATCGTCAATAATTTTAAGTTTTAGATCTGTGCGAGCCGGATTATCAGGCGGAAGAACACCTGTGATGGTTAGTATGCCGCATATTGCCCACATTATCATTATTGTCAGCAGCACCTAAAAATTTGATAATTTGTTTAGTACCTATTTGTTGCCAGTTCCAAAACTATACCGACAATAATTTTATTGTATAATCGTATTGTGTATGTCACATTTTAAAATGACATAAATCAAATTTGAATAGTTCACATATGTTTATTTTTTTTGTTTCTGTTAATATACCACGAGAACGAACTTCAAATTTTGCCGTCCATAAGGTTTTTAGTTTTTTTGTCATCTTCATAATTTACATGCACAAAATTTGAAGATCTCGAAAAATAACGTAAAATATAACGGCTAAAATTGGATTTAGCTTATTTTAACGACTCAATTGCTCATAAATAAGGTAGGATTTGATGAGAGACGCGAAATAAAAGTATGATAATGAGTCATGAGATAAATCTTACTAAAACAGATGATATGTACAAACTTTAAGTCAAAAGATAAAAAAGTCACTTTACGAGGATAAAAGCAGAATGAGATAGTATATTCTTAATGTACTTAAAGGGAAAGGGAGAGAAATAAAAATGTTGAAATCTACAACACATTATTTTTTGTGGTATCGTAGTGAGTTATTGAAGTGAAACTTATTTTGGGACCGTGTGAATTGGATTATATGAAACGAAAATGTGTAAAGAACAAGATATAGCTATAAATGTGCATATTGGTTTAGGTTGTGAGAGAATGAGATAGTATATTCTAAATGTACTTGAAGAGAGAGGGAGAGAGATAGAAACGTTGAAATATACAGCACATTATTTTTTGTGGTATCGTAATGACTATCGCTCGCTTTTAAATAATATTCTGTGCAGTGTATTATTAACATTGATGATATATATTAAAATATTAGAAAATAATGTCGAAAACTAATGTGTACCACTTCCACAGTAAGTTTATTTCTTTCTAAAAAAATATCAGAATACTAAGTTTCATTCTTATCACATGTGAACTACACGCATTTTTCTGTTATTTCAATTTAATCGATACAGCAATAAATATTTGTCTGTAGAAGTTAAAATGAGTTTATGGTTAAACACACCTTTTCGATGAGGTTTCCTAGATTACTAATATAAATAAACTAGCGGGCCCGGCGGACGTTGTCCCGCCCTAATAATAAACCTTGTCAAATTATATACCTAAATGTTCCTTATGAATCACTCTAAACCGCATGAAAATCCGTTCAGTAGTTTTTGAGTTTATCGCGAACAAACCGACGTGGCAGAGGACTTTACTATGTATAATGATATAGGTATTAGTTATTTATATAAGGTTACATACTATAAGGTTACTACTATAAGGTTTACATGATTTTTATCACAGTCTTTTAAAAGATTGCCTTATGTTAATGACATAGTTATTTTTTAAACAGCTAAGTAGTTTTTGAGTTTATCGCGAACAAACCGAGGTGACAGAGGACTTTACTATGTAATAATATAGGTATTAGTTATTTAGTTGATATATGCTATTCTTCGTTAGCAATTGTGTAATTGTTTCCTTATGTTTATTTACTAATGATTATTATAAACAAACCTAATACCTATAAGGTTTACATGCTTTTTTATCACAGTCCTTTAAAAGTAGGATTGTCTTAGGTTGATGACATAGTTATTTTTTAAACAGCTAGCAACGAAGAAAAGTCCATCTGTCAAGCAATATAAGAGTGTGTTACGAGCGCAGTCGTTGGGGCGGCAATATTGCAGGGTTGCGGACGCGTCATGCATTATGCAGTCCGGTGTGTCAATATTGCGGCCGAAGCTACTCGAGTCGAGGTCTGCGATGCAGACCGGCACAGTTTGCCAACAAATACGACATATCGGGTTTTGGTTCGTAGTTTTCCTCCGTGACAGACGCGATAACATGTAAATATAGTTAGAAAACTGAATTTCAATTTCCGCCTAGAACTGAGAATTCTATATGACATTTCAAACAGTACTATTTTTTTATTAAATAGATGTGACAAAGTGCAAATAACAGACGTTTGGACGTTTTGGAAATTATGACGTCATGATATATGATTGATACTTTTATTTACGTGATAACAACAATTAATTATTAGTTTTATTTATTTAGGTACGTTTTCATAAGATCACAATTAATACAATATTCTATCTATTATAAGAAAATTTCATTATATTCATTTAATATATTTATTTAAGAGGGAATATGAAACAGATTGTATTGTTATCACAAGGCTATTTATTCTAGAGACATGAAAATGTATTCTTCTTGTACAGACAATAGCAAAGTGATAATACAAATATTACAGCGTTGTTTACGATATCTTTATGACTAAACTAGCGGGCCTAGCGGACTTTGTCTCGCCTTGATAATAAAAACAACCTTGACAAATTATATACCAAAATCTTCCTCGTGAATCACTTTATCTACTGGTAAAAACCGTATGAAAATCCGTTCAGTAGTTTTTGTGTTTATCGCGAACAGACAGACAGACGTGGCAGAGGACTTCATTTTATACTATATAATAATAATAATAATGATAAATAGAACTATAGTTTTGTTCGAACGTGTTTTATTGTTCAGATTTTGTGATAAATATTTAATAGTTCATCACAAATTTAACGTGTCACATTTTTCCATCTTATCTCTATAATTTTGTAAAATGTATTTAGTAACTATCATAATCCTTTTTTTCTTGTTATTTTTAATTATTTCTATAATTTTTAACATGTTGTGCCCAACATTAATAGGAAAACAAATTTAGTTCTGTAAACTATTATTATTAATGTACATTTTGTGTAATTTGTTTTCTGTTGTTGAGCCCGAATAAATAAAATAAAAAATAACATAATCAATTTTCATTTTACTTGCACAACACCACAGTATTCCTAGATGATTTGGATGTTTAAAGTTGGTAACTTCACACGTGTAATTTCGTGAATAAAAAATATAATCCATTAGAAGTAAAATAATTTACAAGTTAGTCAAAAACATACGAATATACATAACATTTCGTGAACATAAAGGAGATGACAAAACAGGAATAATTCAATTTAATAGCTCGCACGGCGCGGGGCGGTCGTTTCCACCCCACAAACCCTGAAACACGAAAAGCCTCAGGGTAATGGTAAAGTCGCGCCGTTCGCTCCTCGTTAGGCCCCTACAGATTGAGATGCGCCCGTTAGCGCAGTATGGGGCGCTCTGGACACGAAGGGGTTGTCATACCCACCCCGTATATGAACGTACTGACTTTGTTTTAATATCCCAAATTGGTGCAATGTACAGCGTTTTAAAAACAACATTATCTCAACAACTAATCATTTTTTTTCGGCTAACTGATAACAAATTAATGAAAGCACCACTATTCTGCTGTTGGTCATTCCTTGTATTATTGTTTACAATTTTATTAGTCGGTTTGTGTTATAGCAACGTGCAAATAAACAATCATTATATATCAACTCATAGGTGTGAAAAGGATAACATTTAACGTCGTTGAACTCAAAGTAAAGTTACGAAAAACGTATAATTACTTCATTTTCATGTTACTCTTACTTGCCCACGTAACGAAACAATACAGAATACATTTTCTATCATATAATTATGTACATGAAACAATAATATTGCAGTTATATATTGATTCTAGTGAACCGCATTTAAAATCACTCGATCACTATTACTTTGTTATCGTTTAGCTTATTTCTTGACCTACATTTTGTATAGTAATTTCTATGCTGCCAAAAGTCATAACATGGTTTTTCATTTATAGAAATATATAGATAAAATGCAAATATTACAGTGTTATAGATTAAAGAAAGAACAGACAATATTTTAACTTTTGTAATGTTAGTATATGCATATGTAATATATTTCTGAATGCATTGTAAAATTAAAATAAAATAATTCTTATATTGTGAACTGCTCCTAACCCCTCCTTAAAAGATATTGCTAAAATAACACCATAATAATATTAATTCGTTAAACAACGGGACCCGTTGTCTCAAAACAACTTCAAACAACTCGTAAACGACGCAAGCCACAATTCTAAAACGTACTCGAGCGACTCCCAAAGTAACTCGACAATTAAAACCATACACGGCCTTAACAAACTTTATTTCACCCTTATACCGATGGTGGGTATAATACCCCCATCCCCCTTTACGGGGGAGTAAATGAGAGCAGGATTTATTTGCGGATGATAGAGCACAGATTTTCTGCGGCGCTGCGTGTTTGTTGTGTAGACGTTGGAATGAATTGGTCGGGAGTACGTGCGCTCGCTGTTAAGACCTCGTTGTAACCCGGCAGATTGCGAGAGAACGGTCTGAGAACTGTTTGCTATGATATTTAAACATGTTCTCAAATATGTCGGTTAGATTATAATTATTTAAACAGTTGTCTATATACGCTTTTGTTATTCTTCCGTAACAACTTGATTTTTCATTTAACAAATTTCAGTGTATTTTTTATACAATCGAGATCTTCTTTATGATTCTTAGCTGTAGTTGGATCAGGTAGCTGCGTTATTATCAAAATCTAGATATTAGTGAAGTGAAAATTCCTGTAAGCATATTGGATAGTGAAAAAAGGAAATCGTCACGTTCAGGTTGGTGACGCTGAGTTGGGTTCACAATTAGCCACGTTTACTGACTCATGCATCGAGTATTTGATGTGCTTTCAGTTTGTCGTGTAGTGGATTTTATAGTTTATTCATAATCTTGTGTATTTTATAATATTGGTGGTTGTTTAGGCTAAAATGGTTAAGAAGCATTGCAATGCACAACGGTATTATCCGTCCTTCTTTTAATCCATCGAGTGTCATATTTCCTCCCCCCAACCCCTCACCGGCGCTTAAGTCAGTCCGTTAACATAATGACTACGGCACACATCTCTGTGAGCGACTGTTAATAATAAATTACATTATTAACATTCATTAATATAATTAGAGAGTAAAAGTGAAAGGTGCGAACCGCAGTGTTAGTGAAACAAGTGGAGGCCTCCTACGACCGTGATAACAGCCGAAAGGTGAGTCCTATTTTTTCCCATATCCTTCCGACCGTTGTGCATTTTTAGCGATCACCAAAAAGCATCACGCCGAATTATCAAACCATTTGTTTACAATTACAACCAGCGTTTACAGTGGTATTTTAAGCAATATAGTAGGGTTATTGATGAAGTGGTTGGGGAATAATACTACGGAGCATGAATTCTAAGGTACCACAAAACTTCGAAAGTTCTAACAAGGGAGCCACTACCTGTTAGAATATTTAAATTATCCCAAGATACTTGTAATATTATTACCTATTCGACGATGGCAGTCATAAACTAGAAGATGTATGATTTTTAATGTGTATTTATAAGTTTTCACTTTTATCATAAAGTATACATACAATAAGAGGCGTCGGTTTCTACGACTAGATGTATAATAAATATTTGATGATAAAATATTGTGTAGATACAAGATATTCAAAGCATACGCTCGCAATCGGGCACTATCGCGCGTAATGAAGCGAGCGTCGGTGTAGTGAAACCACGCGCCGTCTGCTCTCTACACCCAACACACCTGTTCCATCGATAACACGCCTCACTACAAGCTCCAAATAATATTTATACTAACACCCCGATCACTAGAATCAAATATGTCAGTATTTATAATCATCAAGCATTTCATAACTGCTAAAGTGTTGATAAATCTCAATAAATACAAATTGAAATCGATAGAATCTGTATTATGTAACAAATAGCTTTAGCCCGCGGTTTTGCTCGCATTACTGTAGCTTTGACTAATCTCTAGGGAACAATACACTTTCTTTAGATAAATAAATTTCTTTGAAGTGATGATGGCTTAGTTGACAGCTGTATCGATGGACGTAGGTTCGAATTCTCGCAACTGAGTCGGACTTTTCGGTGAAATAAAACACCATGATGAGATCATAGGAAAGTGGTAGGAATTTTTCTTAATTCGTTTGGCTGGCTACCACCCTCAAATTGAAAATCTATCGCCAAGCACCTGTTGGTGACGTTGGTGTGTTCCGGCAGCTGCACTCGAGAGCCAGCACCCCTGTAGGTTTGTCGTGTTTACCATCTTAGACTATATCGTCATTCAACATCAGATGAGATTGTGGTCAACACACTAAAATCTATAAAGTATAAAAGGTATCCTATATTCTTGCATGTGCCCCTGGTAATCAGGATCGGTTGAGTAGTAACAGATAAAAAAACGCAATTTCGCATTTATAATTAGTATATTTAGGATACCAAACATGTGTCTGTTTGAGATAGTGATTCTGTCAGAAATGGAGTTCCTTACGTTCTTGCTTCAACACTAAAGGTGTTTCTTCGACCTTTACATTTAGATTATTTATATTTATATATTTGGCTTATATGTATTCAATTATACACATATGAGAATCCTATGACTGTACATTTACTCATATTTGTATACCACTATACCCCGACAGGCACTTATGTGCTTATATTATGTTTAACGCGTAACTTGTAACGAAAATATTTCCCAACCGTCTCATAAGATCAGGTTCACTTCTATAACAAGTTCTAATGAAATCTCTACGCGTTAAAAAATATGAAGATATAGAGATAGAGATACATAACGCATTTTTATTATGTGGCGACTTCTACCAACTCACTACTCGCATTTAAAATTTACATACAAAATCTAGGAAACCAAAACTAGATCAACTTTTTAATAAGGCAACCTAATACAGTTAAATTAAGAATAAAATAAGTTTTAATTTGATATTTTTTTGACTAAATAACTGATGAGTGTATGTATATAAATAACATTCCCTCACCTGGCAACCCGATAGTTGCGCAGTTGTGGAAGTAGGCCTTTACGTTTTTAATTATTTTGGATATATTATTTTAACTAGTATAAAAAGTTTTTAAATAACCAATGAGGGAAGTAAATTAAATAAAATTAATTAAAAATTTAATTATGTAATAATATCCGGGCGCAGTTTAACTAGGCAACCTATTTGCAATATGTCAATGTGAATATTATCTATCATTTATTTCCTATCACTAATAAGTAACAGACGAGGGTATATATTTCTTACATGGGATCTTAGACAAAAAAATCAGTGTATAAATAGAATTCACCGATTTGTTAACATCACTCACATACTTAAAATACAAAATTAATTTTCATAGTTATATCGCCTGTATACAGAGGTACATGATGCGACACGAGGCGACACGTCCTACAACAATATATTCAATGGTACCCGCCCGTTATCGACCCCGTACACCAACTACACCTGTCTGCAAGATAACTCAAATAAGGCATCACGTATTCCTACGTACCACACAATAAATTGTTGGTAATTTTTGTTATCACTTAATCGAGTTTAAAAAATGTATATTTCTTATTTAATTACTTATGCACTGTGTTTAAACGTATAATATACTGAATAAAACTCATGTGATATTTGCTACACTTTTTATACAGTACTTTTTTTGCTAAATAATTGTAAATCAGATTATTTATTTTCGTCCATAATGTTTTTATTTTTTTTATATAAACACAAAACTTGCAAATTCAATTAATTTTATTACATTATTAATATTAGGCTGTCTGGCGGCTTTGTCAGTGCCTCTGATACTTCGAATTTTAAACATATTTGATGAAGGAAGCAAGTTTATTCAATTTCATTATATTCCAATATGTGATTACAAACGTCGTATGAAACGTGGTTTCCGTTGTAATAACTGATTTAATTTATTTGTATCATAATATACTAGTATAACTTTATTGTATACTAATCGTAATAATTGTAATCACGTGTTAATTTATTATTAATAGCAATATAATTTATTTAGTAATGGGTTCATATTTGTAGTAAATTAAATTAAAGATAAGTTTTTTTTTAAATAAATATAATTATTTATTAAGTTTCGAAAAAAAAAATTGTAATAGTGTGTCGCATGAAGTAACTTGCTAATAAAATATATAATAACATTTTTTTTTGTATTGAATTAACTCGAAAAATACTTAACCGATTTTAAAAATTCCTTTCACTTATTAGCACCTAAAAACTACATTATCAATGAGTAACATGCGCTGTATTTTATTTTCTGAATTTAGATTAACGAGAGCGAAACTGCGAGCAAAGCTAGAATTTAATAAAATTGGTAACATAAATAAACTTTTTAAATCGTGCTTTATGGTTAGCCGTAACAGAAAATAATGAAAATTCTTCTCAAATATCTTGAGTTGTAGATAAGTCGTAGATGTGTAGGCAGCCTACAGCGGCGTAGCGAACGGTAGCGCTACTCAACATATGTCGTAGCAAGCCGTAGCGGTGCGTCGCGTCCTACTCAAAGGGATGCCTTCTACGCTGTGTCAACGTTTTGTCAAACATCTCATGAACATATTATAAGATAACAGAAATGCAAGTGCCTCTTTTAAATTTTTTAAATACAATTAGTAATTGAAATAAAATTTCTTATAACACTGTAGGGAACATTTACGTAATGGGTTACGTGTTACACTTAAGGTAGGTATGTATTTATGTTTATGTATTAAAAAAAAAAAAAGGTATGTATTTATGTACATATCTAAGTATGTATAAATGTCTGTCTGAGTATAGTAGTACACAAAAAAAGTAAATGTATACAGTATACACTTCGTTTAGTATACAGTTTATGAGTACTTAGTCATAATTGAATACATATGAGCCAAAGAGTTTTCACCTCCCCTCCATTTACACATTGATAGACGCAATTATTTTTTTGTATATTTAAGATATTATAAGTTTCAGATTTAATTAAATGTTTAATTAAACTCCTGTCCAAGCATACACGATACATACACGATGTATTTAGTAGTAAGCCCAATGTGATCCTAAAACAACGGCGATAACCGACAAAAATACAGACTCAGGTGACTCTAAATTTCTAGTTTATTTGTTTCCACTCGACACTGAGCGCGTTCGAGCCAGTGACGCACTGAATTGTGCACAGTTGTATTACGTTACTTAAAAGTTGTCACTTCTATCGTGTGGTCTCATGTACATACTCACGTTTTTTCACCCAAAAATGTTTTAGGGATTATTTCAATATGTAAACATACGTGAGAAATAATGATTTTTTTGTGTTAAAAAACACATACCTTAACACAATCCAAGTTAGTTTTTGATAAGATCGTGTTTCTGCGGATATTTCTATTTGTATAATAATTTTGTTATTTTTGCGTATTTTTTTATAATTCAAGCATAATGATATTGACACGTGAAATTTTAAAAGCCATGGTTTAATAAAAGACGAACTTAGATCGTCTTGGGGCACGTGTGGTTTCGTTAAAAACATTTTTTTCTTCTTGCGTTTTTCCATGAGAAGGAAGCTTTTTAGGCGGCGTCGAAAGATTTTTTTTTAAGGACTAGTATTTTAAATATCATTTATAAAGTAAAAATGAAGATAATAACATTAATATAATTAGACCCACAATAATAACGCCAAGCAAATAATAATGTACGTAGTTTAGAACAATTCAAATCATATTTCATCTGTGTAGAATAAGTTTTTGTATTAATCCTCCGTCCGCTATGCGACTCGTATCCGCCCAGCGTCCTCCCGGACCTGGTATATTATATTCACGACTGAATATTATCTTTGTTTTTATTTACAAATAGATATAAATAAAAGAGTCATCATATCTATCTCTGTAATGGCTAAACTGCTTTTGATGTGATTTTTACTTGCAGATAGATAATTTCTCAAAGCTTTGGTTAAGCTCGGTTAAATATCGTGCTGGATTCTACCTATCTCCGAGCTCGAAAACTCATCTTTGGTGGATCATTATCAAGAACATAAAAGCAAACCTTAGAACATCGACATAGGGTCGCATGTCTTTTAGTATTATAGCGGCTGTACTTTGAAGAGTGTGCAAGCGAATTCTGCTGTCTCCATTATATCTCAGAACTATCAGACGCCATATGAGACTCCATTCATTCCATTATTTTCACAAACTGCGTTACATCGTCAGTTTTCATACGAACAACAAAGGAATGGAACGCGCTGTCTGCATCTGTGCTTCTTAATGTATAAAAGAAGAGTGAAGAGTTACTGAGCAAACGCCACTGAGCAAAATTATATCCTCAGCCTTGTCCTCACTTTTCATCAGAGCTGACTATGGCCAAGCATCGCGAGGTATATTTAAGAAAAGTATAGGCTATATATCATAACGCTTTTTGATGGAGTCTAAGCAGTAATAATATAATTATTTGCTATCTACATTTCAAGGCAGTAAAACTCAGACGAAGTCATGTGTGCCTGCTGGTTAACTCACATCTTTTTCATTGTCAAGGTACAAATTAAAAAAACGTATTTAACATTCTACTTTTATTAGATACTAGCATTTGATCGCAGTTTCGCTCGCGTTAACGCAGAATTAATGTATGTCTCGGGAACTTAGGTGCCTACTTTTATTTGTATGCAAAATTTCATGGTGATTGGTTTAGAAGTTAAGAAGTGAAAGCGTAACAAACAAACTCTCTTTCGCATTTATATTATTAGTTAGGCTACTAAATTGAAATAAAATGTTTAAATGGGAGAGACGAATGACAGTTTATATCTCTGAAAACTTTCAAACAAAGCCGACCAAAACATCGACAGTAATAACCGTCACCTCATCGCGAAAAACAAAGATGGAGTCACACCCCACCGGTGGGCTGGGGGACGGGCGACCCCCCGGCGACCCCCCAACGACCCCCGGGACCCGGCGCTGTGCGGTGCCGACGGAATTATGTTATTCTTAATTTAATTTCATTAGGCTCGAGATTGCGATGGTTTGAGCAGTAATTTAATAACCCCATTTAAACTGCCTTTATAATTGTTGGCGAATTGACGTTTCAGATTCATTTATTTTACTCTTTATTACGGTAGATGATTTTATAAACGATTTATTTTATTTACACTACAATGTATTTAATAGATATATAGTACACCGGTACTGGCAGATGATATAGTGTTTGTAACCTATATCTATGTATCATCGACTTTAATAGGACCGAAACCCTGAGACCAGTTATAATGGGTTGCTATCCTGAGGATTCACTTCAATGGTCTCATATACCAGGTCGTCTTATAAACCAAACTCTTCTGATCGAAGCAGAAGCCCAAGCAGTGCTATTTTATGATAGTAATAGGTCTGACAGTAGATCTCCAGTAATCGAACTTTGTTTAGGTTTTTCAACTCTTCCACGGTGTGGTTTTTCATCTATACTAATATTATAAAGTTTGAGGGTCTGTTTGGTTGAGCGCGCTGATCTCAGAAACTACTGTTCAGATTTGAAAAATTCTTTTAATGTTTGATAGCTCATGTATCGCGGAAGGCTATATATCATCACGCTAAGACCAATAGGAACGGAGCACCGATGAAAAATGTTTCAAAATCGGGGTCTTTTTTTCCTTTTGAGAGCTTCCGCTGCGTATTAGCGTTGGTCCAAAGTAACTAACTATTCCACGCGGACGAAGTCGCGGGCAGAAGCTAGTACTTTATAAGTGTAAACGTTTGACCGTACTCTCATCTAATGTTTGTTTGTATTCTGTTGTCAATGTCTGTTGCAATGTGCTCTAAGATCATAAATACATTAAAGACAAAGGGAGATTGGTTCTAAAAAACAGCTGACTGAACACACATGCAGGTATTTAGGGCCAGATTTTCAACCTGAAAGTGGTAGTTAGCCTAACCATGCTATGGTTCACCGTGATGTTTTTCTTCACAGAAATCTTTAGCTCTTTCGTAAGGATTTGAACTTACGTTGAGAGTCGCGGTGTCCGAACAGATTAACCACTAAATCATTATAGCTTCAAAAGTTTTTGTGACAATCCTGTAATCAAATTGAGATTTTAGTTAAATGAAAGTATTTCTATATAACCAGTTAATAGTATAGTATATCTCTGCTATAATTTCAGTTAGCATTTGCCCGCGGCTATACTCACATTATTGTATATTTATTATATCGCTTGAGAACAGTATTTTTTTGTGGATGTGAAAGTTTTAAAAACAAACAAACTCATATTAGAACTTATAATATTAGTTAGCACTATGATTAGTTATTATCATTTGATTATAATGTGCCTTTATAAATGTTATTCCTATTTCGTGTCCTATTAATATGTTAAAACTCAGAGTATATGGAGATGTACGTATGTTTGGCATAATTTCACGTAAAAATATGTAAAATTGTAATATTACTGTGTTATAAGTGATATTAGAAGATCACAGGAGTTATTTATGAAGTTTTTTTTTAATTGACCAAAATATAGCGATAAACTTCAAATTACTTTGTAAAAATCCTACCATATGAGAACTATATAGTAGTGCGCTACATAAACCGTTAGAGTTTCAAAACTATAATATACAGTAACAGGCTTTTGATTTGGCACATCGGTAAGATGAGCGAGATGTTTCGCTAAGATCAGCTTACTTCGGTTTTGTAAAGCGTTCTCTCTATTGCACAGCGCAATTACTACGATAAACAAAGATAACGCTATACGAAACCGAACTAAGCGGTCTTCTACTCGACGTGCTAAATCAAAAGCCCGGTAACCGTATGATGTTATCATTTATAATGATACTAATGCAGATAAAGTCGCGAGTGACCATTAGTATTAGATAAATAATGAACTAAATTATAATGGAGCTACATAAGGGAACGGTAGAGTGCAATGCGGTCACACAGGCGTTTTATAGGGAGACATATTTTTTTAATTACTGCCCACCCCCTAAGGCGGGCGCGTATCGAGGGCGGGGGGAGGTGGTCCGAGCGGCGGCATATGTTCCGGGGAATTAAAATTCCGGTTACAAGGGATGCAGTTTCGATTGCGAACGTGTGGCTCGCGTTATGAGACGCTCACGGAAGTTGTGCAATGTGAATAGTTTCACGTAGACTTTGTTTTTTCGTTGACAGTTTTTAATTTGTGTGAATATTTTTTACGTATTTTATACTTATTTATATGCTATTCAAATATGCCATTATTGCTACAGTTTTACACACAAAAATAAGCTTTTTAATATGTAAAAACGTATTCGTGTCGACGAAACTTTTTCTTCCTGGTCAGTGACTTCTACTGGCGTGCCACAGGGTGGGCTGTTGTCTCCATTACTTTTCGGAATTTTTATAAACTCTATATCCCACATTTTACTTTCTTCTTGCCATTTATATGCTCAGGATTTGAAAATTTATTCACAAGCTTCCTTCGACAACCTGTCACAAGCTATCAATATTATTATTAGTGATCTGACATGCATTAGACGCTGGAGTAAAACGTATGGTCTCAGAATGAATTTTAATAAAACCCAAATCATAATTATTGGCAGTCCCAGGATGACTGCAAGATTGATAAAATGCAACTCCCATCCATCGTCTTTGAAGCCACTATCCTTCCTGTATGTGATAAAGTCAAAAACTTAAGAATTTATATTGACGAAATATTATCTTGGGGTCCACAGCTTCAGGAAGTAAGTCGGATAATGTTTGCGTCAGCCGGATGCCTAAGAAGACTCTGGAATTTTCTCCCTATTACCAATAGAATTTTGCTTGCAAACATTTCTCCCTCCTATCCTCGACTATGCTGATACTTGCTGTTTATATCTTTCTTAAGCTCAACTTGATAAAATGGAGTGACTACAAAATGTATGTATTAGGTTTATATTCGTTTTACGTAAGTATGATCGCATATCAGAATTTCGAACTAAGCTAAAATGGCTTCCTGTGAGGCTTTGCCGGAATGCTCCCACTCTTTTTCTCATACATAGTACTCTTTTCAACCCTATCGCTCTTCTGTATTTAAAAAATCGTTTCAAGTTCCTGTGCGATACGAAATTTAAAATCATCAGATAATATAAGGTCAGAAGTCCCCGCCCATACCACTAATTTTTGCGTGAAGTCATTAATAGTTCAGGCTGCCCAACTATGGAACGCTTTACCGGTTTCTATGAGATGGGCGCAGACGATAGGCATTGTTTAAATCTCGGTAAAAAATTACTATTTGTCAATTTAACATTACTATACTTTTGTTTGTTTAATATTAATGTAGTATATATATTATTTATATTTTACATGTATGTTACAGTGAACGTGCCGCTAGTTTATGTCGTATTTACTAGTTTTGTTTTGCTTGTACACCCTAAATACCCCCGATTCTTCTCCATGGAACATATTCATCTAAAGGTTGCCTGGGAGAGATTGCCATTAGCAATAAGGCCGGTCTTTGTATTAATAACATAACTTGAAATGTTTTATAGTGTATGTGTATATCGGCGCCTACCCACATTCATCGCGTGATTCGGTCACGCCTCTGTCCCTACTACTCGACTTGTTTTGGTATAAAAGGAGCGGAGCGACCGCTGTTAACCGACAGCGACAGCTATTTTGATAGAGCCGAGAATCATTCTAGCCCGTTAGTGGTATCCGCCGCAAACTACAGAATCGTACCGAACGTATCGCGTCACAAAAGACGACCGCGTCACATTTTTACCGATCCTCCCGATGACATAACGGCAGCGAACGATCAGTACCAGCCTGTCTCTCAAATCGCGTAACCACAGATCACGCCGCCGTGGTCTGGGGGTAAATTTCGCTTGCGCACACCAGAGTAGGCCCCCCTCGGCAGCGGCTCAAGCCTAGGTTCGTTCCCTCGGTAGGGAGCCCTTGAGTGCGCTGCTCGCGCGATACAGTGACACACCCATACATCACTGCAACAACATTACACACATCACCTCCACACACGTGCACGCTCACACGCTTACACATAAAGTGGATGGGTTTTTCTTTTCTTTCCCGTATCGAACTGTAATAGTTTACAATATTATCCGATACGAAATATATATGAGTTGTTGAGTTATGTATGCTTGGTACACATATATGTTTCAACAACTCTTAT
>MU159272.1:112470-162134 GCA_015888305.1 Antheraea pernyi | reverse complement strand
TTTGTGTAAACGAATTATTTATTATTTGTAACTAATTAATTGGTTATCTACTGTACCAAATAGTCTGAATTGATTATTATTTGGTGGTAACTATTTGTAACTAATTAATTGGTTATCTACTGTACCAAATAGTCTGAATTGATTATTATTTGGTGTTGAGTCGCAGTATTATTATGAAGGGGTGATAGTCTGAATTAATAGTTCATAATTATTATTTTATATTGAGATGTGATGAGATTATTATTAAGTTTATTCTGACGATATTATCATTTTTGTGATGGATCATGGCGCGTCTCCGACATGTATAATGGTGAACAATAATGTTTAAATAATCAAATAAATAAAATTATATTGAATTCTATATATTTATTTATATGAACAAAACTTTAATAGTGTTAATTGGTAAACAAGTTTGGTTATTTATTTAGGTCCAGAATAATTTGCATTAGATTGCAATCTAAATTTAAAAAATCTATATTAATCGAAATTTTAAAAAATGGAAAATGTTTCTGGAAATTTGAGAAAAATGTAAGTCCTTTTTTGTATAAGATTATTGATTGAATAGAAAAACATAACTCAGGTTTCGAACAATGGATGTTTTTGTTATTATTTTATATTTGCTTTATCCACTAAATTTTGGACACAACGACTGTCTGGCAAGCTGAAAACAAAATGGATGTTGGTATAAGATCAATAAAGTCCAATACTCTTTAATCCACCACAATAAAAGTTACACCTAGGTAGGTTAATATTCATAGGTATATTAATAAGTAAACACCTAAGTTTTTTTTTTATTCGAACAACTATGCTATTGACCTAGCAAGGTCTTAATAGCTTCACCGGACTACTAATGCCAGCGCTTAAGGCACTCAGCCGATTTTATTTAACAACTAGCTCAAGGGTGCACGCCACACCTCGGCTTACGCTGTTGCCTGATACATGCCATTCGCGAATCGCAATCGCAATCGCATCGAGTTGATGAAACATATATGTGTACATACATACCTCAACAACTCTTATATATATTTCGTATCGGATAATTTTCTAAACTATTTCAGTTTGATAAGGAAAAAAATGTAAGATTTGATGTAAGATGTGATGTAAGATTTTGTGTCACTGTATCGCGCCTAAGTCTTTGTACTATGTATTGCTTCTATGTACATGTATCGGCATAAAAATTAATATGCGTGAAAATACGATGAGTACAAAAAATAATAAAAACCAGTTCGGAGCCGCGTGCACGACTAGTATAGAACAAATATCTATTGCATTAACAGCTTTAGTTCATGTATCTCTCCTTCGGCAACAGGGATGATCGCATGTGGCGCTACCACAATCTGTTTAGTACTAACACGGAATATTATCCATTTACCTGCCTTTTAAGAGACGAGTAAACATTTATGAAATGCAAGACTACAGAAAAAAGGCAAGGCAATCTTGCTTCTCTTGTTGTAATTTTAAAACAAATTATCTTTTTAAAAATTGATCTACTAAAATATAGCCTAAGATTAAAAAAGGCCCTTTGAATAAATATCAATTTTGTATTGTATATATTTGGCTTTTTTGGATCAGTTGTTTATAAGCATCTTGATTATTATTGGTTTCTGCTTTGGCTGAATATTTTGAAAGACGACCGACGACTAGAATCTGGGCATTCTCACTCGTATCGATGGACGATTCACTTCCGGAAATAGTCCGTAATTAAATTTAGTATTGCATACTCGATTGTTCGTAGTGAACTGATCTTTTAAATCATAAAAATGACGTCACTATTGATGATGTCATACTTTTCTATTCGTGTGTCTTCGCACCGATTAGTTTATATTTTTACAATGTCACATAAAAAATTAAATAAATATAACCTTTTTATACGTTGTATTTATTTCCTTTGCAACAGAATCGCCGTTTTTTTATATTTCAAATTGAATAACGAAGGGTAAGAGTCATCCAATAACCGTATCATTACAAACACAGATAACATAACAAGTTTATTACGAAAACATAATAAATATTTGTATTAAAAATATAATATAAACGTAATATAAATTGTCTTGATGCAATTACAGCTGATAGTACATCGTTGACACGGGATTATTGTTCATTACTTGATCACTTATCGTTCTGATAACAATGTTTATTATTGATAACGGTTAATAAGTAATGTGTATTCGTTGGATAATACCGTTTTATTAAAATCTCCGTCGGTCCGTGACTAAACACTCACTATACAGCGCTGTTATTAACTTTCGTTACACAATTCGATATTTTAACTAAGCTGTATATATTTTTTTGTAATTCTTCAAACAACGACGCTGAAATATTCGCCAGTGTCAACCGTTTTATTTTTATTAGGGTTCTAATTCGAACTCAACTCAATACCGTCCCTATTCGAGGTAGCTCACTTAATAAATTCAAGCGTGCTTAACATGGTCAATATGCGTTATAAAGTAGCGGTTAAGTTGGTGAGTTTTTTAAATGAAATCTCAAGTTAATTCGAAATTAACATCCGGTATTGTTATTCTGAATTAAATTGAATTATGTTATACAGCGAAATTGTATGCCGTAAAATGCCAAAAGTTTACAGAATATACACACCAGTTTCGATATCCATATTTATACAAAGATATAAAGAATAAAATCGTATATTGAGTATGTTGGAAACAAGCGTAATTAGGTCCTTAAAGGATCGTTAAATGCATATATCTGTGATTCTCAAAATGGTATATATGGATCCCCAAGAGTCGCCAACGACAAACAAAGTAGTCAACATTAAAATCAATAGTACTTTATTCAATTTCGGCCCATCGAAGATGCTTATGACCGTCAAAGCTACCACCGGTTCGGAAAACAACTCAGTCATCGAGAAGAATCGGCAAGTAACTTGATCTGGTTCATCTTTTCATGATACATATTTTTAGAAACATAAATAGTTATATTCGCTTCTCTCGGTCGTCATTTCCAGACGTCACCATCGTTTACATATTGGTTTACCCTTAATAGCCTTTAGACATTAAAACTCACTTGATATGGTGCTTGAACTCACTATCCAGCAATTCGGTAATGTGCTTTGTTATAAAACCGAACACTATTACCTACAAATTTGTTATTAATTTTAGTGAGCCTGAAACATGGAATGACCAATTTATTATTGTTTCTAGTATTTAAATTGTGTTGTACTTTTACTAAATCCAGCTTCCCTAGTAGAAATGAAATCGAGTTTTTGGCCAGTGACTGGCCAATTTAAATAGACTTAAGCTAGGAACTGGCTAGTATAATATCTAGTAATTATCAAGTATCTGGGCAGTTTTACTCGATATCAAATAAAACATGGCGACTTTAAGAAAACTGGCAGTTTGAAATTTTGAATTTATTCTAACTTGTCAGTTGTTAAGATATAGGTATAATAAATTATAATAATGAATAATTATAAAATAATTTTTAGGCAATATTCAAAAGACTTGAAATTTGTATTAATAAACTATAAATAAATATTTTTTTATTGCAGCACAGCAAAGTGACTGCACTGTGCCTGATGGTGAGCACAGTACAATCCAAAAACAATGGCGACTACCGAGAAATGCGCTATCCCTCGCCAGTTGCTGATCGGAATTATATAATAATTTTATATATTATCAAGAAAACATTTCTTTAACTTAAAAATAATTATTGCAAAGTTTTCTAAAACCATTCCAGTGTTCGCCGTTACTCAATATGACTTCCACAGCTTGCAATATTTTATATGGATCACTACAATTGTTAGCTCTAAAGATTTCGTTTAAGTATTTACTCAGTTCAAAGTCTTTTATTATAGTTTTATTAACCAGTATATTGTAAATCTACATCTTTATTAATGATTTTTTATTGCAATTAATAATTGAATAATTAATTAATACACACATACTAGCACACGTAGAACGTCAGAGTGACTAATGCTTACTATTCAGATGTAGGTGACGCAATTTCTAGTTTTTACCTAGTTTCACTGACCAGTTACTGGATATAATTAATGGCTAGTTACTAGATTTGATCGTTAGTCAGTCATTAAATTTAATCTAGCGAAACTTGAATATTTTCTACTAGGGTTATCGATGTTTTTGCGAATATACATTAAATTATCAAGAAAGTATTGGGAGAGAAGAGGTAAATTGCCAAATTCTTGGAACAGTGTTAAGACGTCGATATCAGTGATAAAAAATTGAGAGGGCCATGATAATGGACATAAATCCGAATTCAACGATAGCGGATCTCATTTAAGCAGGTTATGGGTTTAATTTTGACTTTCCATTAACGAAACGATACAAATACTTAAATTATCTGCTTAAATAACACTTCCCTTTAATATAAGATAATTAAGACCTTTCTATTGACATAAATGATAAAACCCAGTTTTCAAAACATATTAAAAGTTGATAAATTTATCAAAACAATGAATCAGGGCAGACGCGCTTTGCGTAGACACGCGTACTTGCAAAACATGGTAAGTGGTCTACAATATAGAAAAGTTTGGGGACATCTGGTATACTTTAATAATATGCTTATCCTTTTTTTAAGGCACCTGACATAAAAATCACGAATATGGACTTAATTTACAGATTAATTCAAGTTATAATACCAAATAAGATATAGTAACTCTATCACAGTGTTTTCCTGTATGGGATAAGCTGTATATTAAAGTTACAAATGAAAATTAACCCACTTTTAATGCAAATAGGACACGTATGCTAAATAGTTAAAATTAAAAGCACTACATTGTCGATGAAGTTCCTACCAAAGTCTTTCTGAAGGAATACCGAAACAACAAACCTGACTGTACTATATAGTCGTGTTTGTTGTCAGACAGATTACCATGCCGTACTACCCTTTCTATAAATCCTAAATTTAAAGTATACTTAAAGGTTAATAATTACATGGAAAAAAAAATATTAGTTCTCATAGACATAAATTGCACAGAAAAACTCTTAAACATAAAAAGTAAATCTATGACAATACACCTAGTATTTGTGTAATGTAAAAACGGTGTTGGTTTTCAACCAGGCTACACATGTCCTGGTAAAAATGCAATGCACATTGCTCATGAGTTTCGCGCTCAAAACTCATAAGTCTAAAAAAACTTTAAATACCTTTATATAAATAAGTAAATTCTTTATTAAATAAATAATGAAAAAAAAGATGTTGTCATATCACGCTATATGAACATGTAAATTAAGCGTCAAATCTATGAACGAAAGTATAGTTATTATTATTTTAAGCTATGCACGCTTATTTCATTAAAGACTTTCATGAAAAGTAAATTACGTTAAGAACAGAAAAATAAAGATAAAACATTTAATATAATAGCGCGAATTAATTGATTTTGATATCGATAACAAGAATCGATACCTTGGCAACATTAATTGATATAATCCAACACTCGAGATAGTGACGCGAAGCGTAGGTACTCGACGCCAGTTAATTGGGTTTCATAGTTTGTACTCATGCTTGCGTGGTTTTTAGGTAACGGAGAGATATGCAGTCTACCTGAGTTTAATCGGTATCTAAAGGCTATAAAATATCTCACACAATACTGTATGTACCTAATTGAGATCTGAGTTTTGAAAGCTGGTGGGTTAATATTTAAAAAAAATATATATCACAGTAGATTTTTTGTAGTTGAATGCTTGCACAGTTGCGTTCGGTTAGTTCAGTGAGAGCGCCGGAGGCCCACCTCTCCTCTCCTCTCCCCATTCTCTCCATTTCTCCCAAACAAAGGCTGGCAACGCACTTTCGACTTCCCTGGTGTTGTTGTAAAATTAGAAAGGGAGACACTTAGATGTATGTGATGACGAAGCTGTAACATTTATAGTATATGTAAACTTTAATGGTTTATAATCAAACCTAAATAGAAACTTAAGGCTACGTAAGCTACATCAGTGATACGTTCGTCTGGTTTAGTGTATGTTTTTACAATCCACACTAATGTTACAAATATGAAAGAATGTCCGTTGTTACTTTTTTTGAGTACGCTTCTAACGCATTGCAATGACACTACAATATAAATATGACATAGGATACTCCTTTAACAACGATATAGAAATAAAAATACGCCCAGCGTAACAAGAGCCCACTAATTTGTGTATTTTATAAAAGCGAATTTTATCTGGATGTTTAATTGAACCCCAGGAACAATGGCGTAAATAAATTAAACTATTATCCATACAATACGGTAATTATATCCATGTCGATTAACGGTCGTCGTATATATACTAAAAGTTCCAATCTAATGACTCGCATTAGTAGGTCACATTTTGAAATCATCCAGTATGTATCGAACAACCTTTTGAATTATACATTGGTGTGGTTGTGACCTCTCTCCTTCCGACAGTATTTACTGTTCTTCCAACTTCACTCACAATCTGTTGAAATATCATATAAAAACTCTTACCATAAAGATCCTATTAGGAAAATATTCAGAACGGCTTTATTGAGATCATACGAATTTTGATACATCTTAGAGATAAATATGAGCAGTAGAAGATAAGCTTTACGAGCGTCGAGCAGCAAGTTCCAGGCATTACTCCAGACTATACGCCCGCAGCACTATAAAACAGCATCTACACAGTGAATCCATGAAGCGCTAGGTATATCGTCTTTTGCTGAACGTGATTCAAAGAAATATGTCTCATTTTTTGTGCTTACAATATTGCTACCTCCAATATTCTAATAGTTGCCCTTAAAAAGACGTTTGACCGTAGTTAAAAATTGTTGAATTCCATAACCATTTTTATATATTGAGTAAACTGCAGCACAATATATAAAATGAGTCACAGTGCCTAATTTTCCACAATATCCATCGTAGTTGAGTTAATATTCTATTAGTAACTACTGAATATGGACTAATTTTGTGGGAAATATTCTTGTCCAACTTGTAACTCAGTTATACTTTATTTTGCGTACAACTATTTTCGTTTCTATGAGGTAAATAACTATTACACCATCGCGACATTTTGAATGGAATAGACAGTGGTAATATATTTGACGAATGAATATTTTATTGCATTTATTGGTGCATATATTGGCGAGATTGTACCAATAAGGAAAGTTCTTCAACCGAAACATGGATATAAAAACAAATTAACATTGAAATATAAATATATGATATATTCGAAACTTCGAAATATATATATATATATATATATGAAATAGAGAGAAAATATACATGTACAAATTTACATATTATATTCAGTTTATAAAATTACAGACTACAATCGACTTCTATGTATATTTAAAAGGCTCAAGTCACGGATATATTTTGGAATAGAGCACGTATAGTATGTCATTATTATGTACGAGTCGTTTAATTTCCATAACTATAAAAAAATATTGTATATAAATTATACAGCATGATCTTTAATCTATAAAACTACAATAAAAATTTTTATAAAACAACAGCGAAAAGTTCATATAATAAGATCATAGTGGAATTTATACATATTGAATATTTTTTATACGTACATATAAAAATGAATGTTGGTGTTTATATATGTTATTGATAAAATCTAAAACCTTTAGACTAGTCACCATGAAAGTTTACTCATATTAGTAGGTTTTTGAGGAAATATTATCATCTTATACATTTTACTATAACTCTGCACTAGGTGGCGTTATAGTGCATTCAATTCTATACAGTTCAACGGATCCTCGTGAAAAATTATACTAAACATTTAAGAAATTACAAAGGATGTCTAATAAGAACAACAAATAAACAAATTTTACGCCTGCAAAGACACGATCAAAACTAGTAAAGAATATTTATTTATTTATTTAGAAACACCAACAAGATTTACACTAGAATATTACATAACATGCATTTTTAATGACTCTATATAAGTGCAATCTTAATTATAGGTGTTTACGACGTATTTATTATATTCTACAGCAAATAACTTAAGTAAATGAGAAAGCTAAAACAAAAACAACAAAAAAAGAAAAAGTTAAAACATACATTCCAATTTTCTTTTTATTTTAAGTTACTTAAATAAATTTGTTTATACTGGCTGAGACTATTTGTGAATATATCTAGATTAGAGCTTTTAGATTTAGAATTATAAAGTGATATCATTCTATTTAGTGGAGAGTAAAGGCCTAAATTTGTTCGAAAATACTTCGTAGCGAATATATATAACCCATACTTTCAAAAAGTATACAAACGTAATTTCTGATTTTTTAAACATCGTGAGGAAACTTGAACCTGAGGAATGTTCTTGTACTATAACCGTATTTAGGAAAATTTCATAGAGTTTGAAATCGCCAATACATCGTGATTGGCGCGGCGTGGTGATTATGCCCATATATTTTTACCGTCCGATATAATGTTACAGATAGAGTCATGAGTCATTTTATTTTAGGATTATATCAATTTGGAAATTAAAAAATAATTATTTTGTAATAATAACAATTAAACGTCTTTTGTTCAGCAGATTTTCTCCTGTACTTTCCTGAACAGTTTCATTTCAACCCCTTCAAGTGAAAGGCTCGATAAATATTTATATAAACGACTATTGAACGTAGTTTGTACGTGTAACATGCCGTATCGCACCGTAATCGAGCCGCAAACGATCGTTACGTAGGCTATAACTCGACGCGGGGAAGGCTCCGACGGCGCGAATCCGCCGGAAGTCGACCCGACGGGATATCGGTCTTCCATGGAATAGAAACTAATAATTTTCTTTTCTTGCGATGTAGTATATTATTATGTGTATTTGTATATTATTATATATGTATTTTGAAAAGCTCGTTGTAGTAAAATCTACTTTTTACTACCAAATTTTATATTGCAATCAGTTCGTTGAAGTGACATCTAAATAAACAATTTTTAATCATAATTAGATTCACAGAATAAAAACAAGTACCTTGAACAACAATCGCTATCAATAATAGGAATAATAACTGAAAACAGTAAATCTTGCAAATGAACCGTTTAAATAAGTATAATTATATGTTTTCCTTATTATAAGCATGTAGCAAAGCAAATAGAAGGTAGACATTTAAATTATCTCGAATTAATTCATGTCCACATTAATACGAAATATTATTTCAAAATTTACTAATAATGTATTAAGGTTATTAATCATTACAGTTATACATTTTTAGTAATGTTTATTGCCTACTTAAAGATAATTGCATCGAATAAAATTTCTACTTAAATATCTTATATTATAAATGTATTAATAGCGCGTTGAAGTCTTTTATAGCAGAAAATTGCTTTACATGTTACAAGTATTTAATGGGTTGATATAAGTGCAACAGTATCACATACAAAAAGTGACTATTTATTTAATAAATTACCTTTATTAATACCTTTTAAAGTACATGAAGTGATAGGATATTTAAGAAAGGATTTTGATTGTGTGTATTGATTTATAGCCTTTTATTATATATTTATCTTCCACATCTGTTTAATACTCGTATATATCTAAAACCTGGTTTTCGCCTATAACTTCTTATATCCATAAAAACGTATTCTTTTTAGTAGATTCCTTACAATCTCCCTGCATTTAAAATATGACAGTTTTGTTATTTCAATTAATTTAAAGATAATCAACTTCTTCGTTGTACTGGGCATAAATTCGTTATATAAATATCGTTTTTTTAGACTCTTCAGTTATTTTCTAGGCACCAGCAATTACAATAAGAATCTATCATATAAATAGAAACTGTCATTGAGGTCCTTATTAGTCATTCCTGTAATTAAACTGCCATAATAATTTGAACAACAATTATCCAAGACTCTATTAAACATGGTAATAAATGTAATGAGATATTTTCGAATATGTTAATAATAATAGTAACAAATAAATTGTATGTATGTAAAATGAACTTACTAGATTGCAATCGATCCCGCCAGGCCATAGGGTTCGACACGAGACCCTGGAATCCTGGCCAGTATAATGGCTTATGTTGTAGGTAATGCGCCATACCCGCCGCTGCAGCCGCGAGCGATAACCTTGGAGTTAACAGCCCGGCACCAACATTAGTCCCGACGGCCGGCCGGGACAGTATGTGGTCGATGCCGTGAGGGTTGGGTGCCGGTGGAGGCGCCTCCGCCAGCGAACTCAGAGCGGCAAGCGGCGCTCCGAAACCATTCTCCAAAGCGATTCTCGAAAGCGGCGACGAACCACGCAGTTCCGACATTATCAAACCACAACACCCCGTATATACAAAAGTCAAAACATTTATCTCACACGGACATAGTAACTCCGGACGAGCGGCCGCTCCCGCGACCCGACACCAAATGAAAAGCTTCGTAAGCGTTGCTTTTGAGCGCAAACAAAAAAAAAACTGTAGAATAGAGCGAGCCGCGCGCCGCCCAGTCAATCTAAACCTTATATCTGTGACACCGCCCCTTTACAAACGTTACAGTCGAAGCATATCTATCTCTCTCTGAATAGAGGAAGAGTGATAAGGACGGGAGACGTGTGGTGTTAACACGAGAGCGTAGATTTAACGAATCGCTATTTAATGGCGCTTCTTGTCTCTTTATAATTAAGTCGGGTGCAGTTTTTGCGGTGCTCTCGCCCCCCTCGCTCCCCGCATCGCACCGCCCGCCTCTTTCCGCCGTCGTCCACAATTGTGCTTAACTATTGTGTACGGAATAATAAAGCAACGTGGCCGAACGGATGTCTACGAAATTATTGACTTTCACGACACTTTATCAAATCCAAAAGCAATAATTTAACGAAAAATTAGGATCTATAATTTACAAAACTATATCATCGCAATGTTTTCTATATTCAAATTAATTAACGTACTTCTATTTTTAGTAAATTAATTATTGTAGAATAAAATTATTATTAACTTAAAACACCAAAATTTCTATTTTTATGAAAATTGAAAAATTAGGTACTAGGTATTTGTAGTGAGTGATATTTGCATTAAATATTTTCTTTAAAAATATAGATATATTATTTACATTAAAAAATTAAGTAATTTCTAAGCTATCGAAATAATACGTTACATTAATAATATATGTTAAGAGATGAAAGTGTTCCTAAAATCATAAAGCTCCGATGACGCTACAAAGTTAAAATAACCCGTAAATATATCTCAAAGCGTTCCCCATTCCGCTGAGTAAGTGAAGCACAATAGTCCGGAAGGACCCAGTCGTTTGTCGTTACATAATTTATGTGACAAATATTTTATTAATTGACATTGCCATGTGAATGGCACTCGATGCGCCGAGGAAATAAAACACCCATAGAATTAACTGCTACATCTGCCGGTGGGGCCCAAAAGATGCTGTTAAACGGTCCAAATTTTATTGTTTGCCTCGTTTATGGGTAATCAGTTTCATTTATTCATTCCTTTTTTATTATTCAATTTAATACACAATTTAACAATAAATTTCCGAATGTTCATAAATAATTTATTTAATTGATTGTAATGAATTGATACAATTAATTTGAATTACTGCCATTGATTTACATATAAATAAACAGAGGTAAAACTATTAACAATATCTTCCTTCTCTGTTTCGCCATCGATTGCTTTTATTTTTATTTGTTTAGAAAATATTTATAAGTTCTAGTGTTATCAATATATTTTTTCCCAATTTCCAATAGTTTAGTTTCTTCATTGAAGCTTAATAAAATGTTGGATTATAATCGTATTTCAGATGTGAGTCCATGCCAATTGTCTCACTTGATTGAGACTACTATACACCAGATATAATACCTGCCATAGTGGAACACTAAGGTGTTTTGTGTTACGAGATCATACGGCATATATCCAATGACAAAGAGGGTGGTAGTAATCTACAATTGATTTGAGCACAGCTACACTTTAATCCATTGCAGTTATTTTTTAATCGTATAGCTAAATAGTACTAGTATCGTAGTAGTACTACATCTTTTATTATCGTCGATCGATTGATATATCTATATATCTTCGCGATGTTCAATTTTTGAGGAACAGTGTAGGCGGCCAAATATTAGTTAATTTTTAACTATAAAAGATAAGAGATTAATAAGAGATACGCTTCCAGTGCACGTGAGTAGCACCAGCCCCCCAATTGATAAGTGACTCCCTTTTAATTAGTTGAGATTCGTGATTTGCCAAAGCATAGCCGGTCGCCAAACTAACAGTGACTGTCGATGGATTATATTTCTTTTGGTAGTCGCCGATGCTTTTGGATTTGACTTTACTGTACCATAAGGCATCTTGTTGCCATCTGAGCCGAGCCAGTCCTTGAAACTCGTATTTCTATAGCAAGCAAGAAACTTCATTGAGTTCAATTTTAGCAAAGCACAGATTTGCATGTTTTTTTGTAAAAAATCATGTTTTCTCCTCTCCTCGGTCTTGAGAATAATTTGGTCGTAAAGCGTAATAGCCTAAGTATTCCTAGAGATGGATATCCATTGCGACCTTTATCTAAGGGAATACATTGGAAGTGTTATCTCCACAACATCTCATAAACTGGACATCCTGAATAGAGTGCGACAGCTTTTAAGCCCAGCCAGCTAAAATTACTTTATAAGGCACAAATTAGACCGCACATGGCAGTGCGTGCAACAAGGATAAGAAGGAGCATACAAGAATGAACACTTACAACGCTTTACAATATTAATATAACTTACACCATTAAATATAAAAAAAAATAATTATGTAACACTAAACACTAATCGATTTTAGCAATGCTTTTAACTGCGTAGATCATGATATTTTATTATATCTTCTTTCATCTCTCAATATGTCACAATCAGCTATTGAGTGGTTTTCTTCATACATAAAGATGTCGACAACATGTCAAGGTTAATGAATTATTTTCTGATTGGTGCGATATGGTTGTTGGCGTACCTCAAGGCGTTGTATTGTCACCTCTGCTTTTTTCTATTTTTATTAATAGTCTGGTTAAAAATACACCACAGTAGTTACCATCTATCTGTACGCAGATGATGTTCAGCTCTACCAACATTTCGAACTTGATGCCGTTTCAGAGTGCATAGAAATGATGAACGATGACCTGAACCGCGTTCGCTCTTGGACTGAGGAATGCAGTCTCCTTACTATTGCAATAAAAACACAAGTCATAATTATCGGTTAAATATTGAAACTTTGTCCAAAGTTACGTACAATAACTTTAGACTAGAATAATATTCTCAAGTCAAGAATTTAGGTCTGCACATTTCCTAATATCTATCATGGGCTCAACATATCAATACAGTCTGTAAAAAGGTTTACGGAGTAATGCATTCCCTTAAAAGAATGCAAAAAAAAATACTACTTTCGACCAAGAAAACACTTGTCAACTGGCTGTTACTCCCCATAATTGATTATGCCGATGTAACTTATTCAGACCTTATAGAGGAGTTACTCAATAAACTCGATCGCCTCCTAAACTTGTGCATTCGTTACATTTTTGGGCTGCGTATGTACGATCCACATTTCTCAATTTTATTCGCAACTAAACTGGCTTGATATCCGGTCTCGTCGAAACGGTCACGTATTGCATTTTATTTAAGGTGTTCTATTCGACCCTAGATGTTTACAATATCTCCAGGAACGATTGATTTTCCGAACGGCTCACGGTCGTGATCTTCGTTCGGCATACACTAAAACTCTGGAGATTCCTCAGCAAAGATCTAATTCATATTCAAACTCATTTACAATAATTGCCATACGATTATGGAATACATTACCGCATCGACTTCAAGATTTTGAAACTATTAATAAGTTTAAAATTCAATTACACCAGTAGGTATTTATTCAAAAAGAAAAGAGGTAGAGTATTCGTGATTTTACAGTTTGTATTTATAATTAATTTTTGCTGTGTGTATACATTTTTATTATTATCTTTGTCATTGTCATATATTTGTGCGTATGTATGTAAGTAATTATGTATGCATGTATATTATGTTAAATATGTATTTATTTTATTATGACATTGTACACATGTATATATTTATTTATCCATTTTCTTTTGTTTTGCTTAAATAAGCACTACCTACAAATGTTTTTGATTAACATTAATACCGCTGGTTAGCCGAAAGACAATGCTTTATGGCATTAAGCTCACCAGTGTACAAATTGAAAGTGCAATAAAGAATTAATTCATTCATTCATTAAATAGAAGTTTTTTATAGAAGTATTTTCCTCGTAGCGTACATGATAAAACTAAGATCCTCGAACTCCGTCGGAGTGAGTCCGGTGAAGCTGTAAAGTCCTTACCAGGTCAATAGTATAGTCAGTTCGAGAAAAAAAACCATCGGAGTGGGCAAACAGGCATTTTAACTTATGAGTTCATCGACAGTGGGGAAGAGTAAGTTTCTCATTGCTAGTTCGACAACAGGATTAATTTTTGGCCGAAACCATCTTTGTTCCTTCCCAACCCTCCTTTGACGACCGAAGAGACAGTAGAAGAAGCATCATCTGTCAATTTATCGGCCGCTAGCCACGAGTTGGCCCATATTTCCCATTGTGCATACAATGTCTCAGCATAAAACTAGTATCATTGGGATATACGAGTACCTATCATTGTATGCCGAAGATTATTGTATACACATATACATAAAAATAAATAAACTCACACAAAAAATAACTTATTATTTGAATAAATATATTCTCATATAATAATAAGCATTATTCAATTTAATTTACCTAATCTTCCTTCTAAAAAACAACAAAAATAGCCTATTATAAATACGTGCCTCGAACTATTTGCTAGGGGTTAACTGAGAAACATAACTCTAAAACCGACATTTTCGTCATTCAAAACGGAACAAATAACTTTTTTTATTGATATTTTATTTTAATAAAAACTTCTTCCAACTATTCCGAATGTGTTTATTGTCGTATATTATACCGTCATATTTATTAGGGGAAGTGGGATTTAATTTAACGTTAATGCTTTTATATTGCGGAATTGGGAAACAGGTAATAAAAATATAATTCGTGGTAATTTTTTGGATCATCTGTCTTCATAACCTATCTCAATTGCGGTAGGCAAAAGTATTGTGACGTATCCAAAAACTCATATTAGTATTTCGAATATCTTGCTTTTTATAAAAGGTATTTTCTATAGGGTCACTTATAAATTTTTTGAAGTGAAAGCTCTTACAGTCTCTTAGAGCGGATTTTTTTGGCAGGAGATAAACTTCTAAATTCACATCATAACATGCTAGTAAGCATGACCGCGTGTATTGCGCTTGCGTGGCTTGCTTCAGACTAGCGACGCGTATTTGCAGGCTCTGTACATCTAATATTGATATATTGTATTGATATTGTGCAGGCCATCATACGTTTGATTACTTCATAAACGTTATAGAAAGGTACCTATATAATTATTGCTCGGAGTGCCAATAGATGTCAAAACCAGAGTAATGTTAACAATTTCAATATAATGCAAATTATGAAATTTAAATAATGTAGATTATAAGTAACTTAAAAATTAAATAAAAAATTCTTAAGGTCCTAGTCTTAGGATTAGGACGCCACAAGGATTATTTATTCTACACGTATTATAAACACCAAATCTTTGCATTTATAGGTTTCTACATTTGTGTGCGTTTAATATAAAAACCACAAATTTTAATTACATGGTTATTTTAAATAGTACGAAATGTTTCTGTTATCTAACACTCACATTACAATAACATTTTAATTTTTAAAACCGTTACAAATAACCGAAATAAAATACATAGATATTTATCTAAAATGAAATCAACTATAGCCATTTGTCGAAATGTTGAAACGGATAATAAAAGAAATGCGCAAACACGACAGAGGTCGCTCCAGCGCGTCGCTTTGTGCCTCAGACCGGATGTAACATAATACGCGGTGCGGTCTGTGTACACGGTAAACTGAAAACGTGTGGTCGCACTGTTAGCGTCGCTAAACGCTTTTCTTTTATTTAAATTTAGCAAAATGTGTGAAGTTAAAGGTTAGCACCTGGTTACGACATTCACCGATATGTCTTTGAGTGATTTCTAAAATATAAATAATTTCAAGGTAATGATGGTTCGGTGTCAGCCGGTCTGGATACCGTATTTGACGATCAATCCTGCAAACGAACTGGCATTTCCGGTACAAGAAAATATTGCAATGAAACCATTGTACAGTGGCTGGGCTACTAATACTACTACTCTCTACTACTGATACTCTCCTGATATGACTACTTTTAGGTTGAAAATGTGTTGTCGAGCACCTATAGATATATTCGAGTAGTTACACTGGAGAACAAGTCATTCTAGGACACATCGTCATATGATATGAGGGGAAATTGTGTTCAAAGAACAAACCTAGCGGCTAAAACTTAGAATGTAAAAGTTGACAACAATGCTGCTCAGTGAGAAAAGCTTATACAGCTAATTTTAAAACAGTCACTTTTCAGTCTAATATTCTCTTTAAACACATATGCGAGTAAAATCTACAATAATCTAACAACAACGTTAGGTGTAATGAAAATACAGTTTCTTTGAGGCTCAATCACGTCAAAACCACATAACGTATTGACATAGGACTATAACCATTTCATTTGAAATTGTTCATAGATTGTGCTAAAATACTTATTTTTTTGATTCAATTAACGCTCTACAATATTTTTTAATTCCCAGCGAAACGGGCATGAACCAGCTAGTTAAAATATAAAATTGTTGATATGGTTTCTCCAAAACTTTAGAAATGTGAATTTGTAGGTAACACGAAAGATTACAATTTCTCTGACTATATACCTTGTATTTGATAACTTTATTAATTTGATTTTAAAAATGTGTTAATCCAAGTGAATTTTTATCAAGTCCCTTAAATATATTCACATTGACCAGCTCTTGACAACTAATCTTCATTCTATGTTTGGCTATATAAAAGATATTTAGCATCAGATCTAAGTGTGACGAATTCTGAAAAATATCATACCATCCTTTTTACCGTGTATGTATCACAATTGTTCAGCCCATTTATAATTGTTACAACATTATCTATCACTTAATTAACCATAAACGAGTTTATTCGTATTGTGAATTTATAAACAATTCGAGCTTCTTGGGATCCAGCTAACACGGATCTCAATTTCGGGCGCTCAATTGAACAGAAAGCAAGAACAGATGCGAGGAAACTTGGGATCCTCTTTAAAGTTAAGCGATATTTTACACCAGAATAGCTTCTTAGCCTGTACCAAGCTCAAGTACGCTCATGTGTGGAATATTGGTATCACTTATGGGATGGATCAGATAAATATTAGGTGTCCACTCTTGCCTCAATTGAGTATCGTGCTCGTCGGTGATGAAGCGCTGTGGGATACAAGAATGTTCAGTTTAGAGCATCGACGAAAAGTGACTTGTCTCTCAGTGTTATATAGTTTACACTGTGGAGAGTGAGCACAGGAATTACATAATATAATTACACCGTCCCCATTCCATCAGAGGACGACTAGACACCGGAGGGTTTCCACCCTTACGTGCTTGATATTTCTGTAATCCGTACGAGGCGATTTGCTTCCACATTCATTATTCGTACGGCTAAGGAGTGGAATTCACTCCCGGCGTCTGTCTTCCCGTCATCTTATAAGTGTGTCTATATAAAAGCAATTCTTCAAGAGTAGAGTGAATAGGCGTCTATTGGATAAGCGCGATACATCGTCGGCTTAATTTGTCACTTACCATCAGGTGAGATTGTGGCCAAGCGGGTACCTGTTGATAATATTAAAAAATTAATGGCGATTGTATATTAAAAATATTTCAATACTTTTCAAATGTCTTCAAGATGGTAAAATCTTTTCACCGCAAAGTATATTCCACTACGACAATAATTAATGATAAATTGATTAATTGATTTAAGATTAATTGGCATAATGTAAATGAAGCTTTTTTTATCTTATTTCATTATAAAATTTTACTTGGATTATCATTTTAAAGAATAGAAGTAATTAAAACATAAAACGCATAATGGCTCATTATAATAATGACGTAAATATCTTTGCCGCTAGCATTGAGACCACACCTCACTTCCCTTGAACGCCGACCGGCCATTCATCCCCACATCAATTAGCCCGACACCTCTGCTTTGTACGGATTTTATCAGCTTATTATGCACATTTGACTGTTGATTTCGAATATATACTCTTCTGAACTCTACTACCTATACAATAAGGATCATTCGAATAGCATTGAAAGACTTTAGTGAAGAATTTATTGGTGATAAACATTTCGTATGAACTGGATTGTAAAAGTGTTTATATTTTTATGATTATCCCGGTTATTGGTTCGACTATCAAGGATATTGGGATGTCGGTCAATGAGGTTATTCGAATTCCTTGTAAAATCCGCGTCCGGCTATTTGTAAACTTTATTACTATCATTGACTATTAATATTTTTATTTTAAAAATACAAATAATCGTGAGCAATTTACTGCTTTTATATTTAGGTTACAGAATTTTTTAATGCAACAATTCTAAATAAGTGTTCTAAGGAACATATTCGTTTATTTTTGTTGTGATTAAGTACACACCAGTGAGTTATAAGTAAGATATATAGAAGCGTATGTTACGAGCTATGTGTACATTGCAGACAAAGTGATAACTCGCATGATTGTCTAAGAAGGGTAATAACTATTAGGAGCAGTTAATTGAAGTATTTTTGAGTGTGTAATGAACGATCAATAAAGGTTACCAGATATCATTACCATTGCATATTTAGCAGTGTCTCATTTTTAAATATGTGAGATGAATGGTAACGTAGGTGATATAGTTTTTCAAGCAGTGTTCGGCATAATCAATAAATGAAATCAATCTCATAAATTGGCTTATCGGTGTTAAAGTTATAAGCTTATTAATGGTCAAACAGACAGATAGACGATTTCTTTTATAATATGTAAAGATACAGATAGATTATTATTTTCAGTACTGCCCTTAACTCTCCTTCCTTAACGCCCTTAACCTACACTCGGAGCTGAATATTTGTAAGTCAGACGTTTCTAGAACGTTCTATCTTTAAAAAGGTGTGCGAGTTTAGGGATGAATTTAAAATATATAACCTAAGTTATCACAAATTAACAACTAACTGATTAACAAACATAGTAACCCAATTTCCTCGTCCACCTCCCTGGAAAATGCTCCAAATACAAAAGCTGTGATTGAATGACCAACGTCAATATGTTTTCATTTTTTTTTAATTTATAAACAAATAAAATAAACTAAATTCGGCTTCTGCAATGAACCGGGGTTTATTTATAAAAGAAAAAACATTATGAAATTATATCAGGATGGTAGGCTTTTTTTAGTGCCTGCCTGACTATCTGCCATACTCTAGACGAAACTCTATAGCCAAGCACCTTATAGATATTCCGACAGCTGTATTTAAGAGCCAGTCCCTCCACCACAAGCGACATCGTAGTCAAAGTATAAGTTCCTACAATTCAATATTATAGAGTACGTTACTTTGCATTTCCGCCTGGAATTGATTGACAGCTACCAAGTCACACTGCAACAAGAAATATTTGATTTTATTTGTGCGAGGTGTACATGCAAAAGTTAATCTGAAACTAGTAATAGAGAGAGAGAGAGTGAAATATTAATAATTAAAACAAAAACAATAATTAAAAACGCGTTCCTTGGTTAACGATTGAACCTGACGGTAGTTGACACTGTTGGTATGTAACTATAAATAAAAAAAACTATAAAAATATTCAAAATATGTTGCAGATTGACGTGTAATAACCACAATCGATTACACGTTTTTCGTTCTTTCACAGATCATCTTAAGACCGAGGTTCACAAATGTTGCTTTTGATGCAAATGTAAAAGTCATTTCTGCAAAGTAACGCCCAATTTAATATTTAATGGTGGATTTCCACAAAGTAACGCTTTCTTCAATCAAATATTCCTACAATTCTTATTTAGTTGATTATATTATCTTGCAATATTTGAGTAAAATTATTAAATAAATAGTTATGCCTTTAATAATGCTAAACAAAGTGGAATCGAAAGGTCCCGCAGCCCTCGCTAAAAGGACCCGTAATTCAATTATTTAGGGTCCCGCGTGAGTTGTAAGCGACACTCACCCCATCTATTGTCAGCTAAACGTAATTATAATGCGCCATTTACTTTCAGTTTTGAAAACATCAACTAAATTAAATTGTTTATTTGATTATTAGAGAGTGCCGTGGCTATTCTGATCTATGATTTGATTGTTTATGGTATTTTGTTCATAGAATAACAGTGTTTTAGAGTTTAATTCGAAATTTAAAGACTTTTTAGTACTGACCCTATTCGCTATATTAAAATTGTTAATTTGTCGTTTAAACCACCAATCCGTTCCGGACTCTTAAATTCCTGTGCTGGGTGGTTGTTCAGCGCAACCCTAAAAACCTAGCAAAATCGAGTCAACATTAGAACTTTCCTGCCATGTACATGATGCCAGAGTAGCAGGCCACATACTACGGTTTTCTGGTTTACCTCTAAGTCTATAACTTCAAGATCAGCAGCAAGTCTTGCACCTGTCTATTGCAACGTTAAGCATTATTCATCAGGTGAGCCGTCTGGTTGTTTTTTCGTACTGACTACGCTATTGGCATGACGGGACTTCACAGCTTCACCGGACTAAGACGACCGCTTAAGGCACTGCGCCACTTGGCAACAAGCTTAAGGGTGCCAGAGTGGCCGAACCTCTGCTTAGATTGTTACCTTGGATGCAACTTGACGGATCTGTCTAACTTAAGCTAGCTATTCATACATATAAGCATTCCTGTGACACACATGTGTACCGGCATGTGAGCCTCATGAATTCACTTTTCTTGAATTCTGTGTCTGACAACTAGGCTAATCTAAACTAACCCAGTACGAAAATAAGAGATAAAATAAAAACCCTAATATTTTGATTAAGGAATGTGATTAACTCTCCAAAATACTCTAAATATTGAAAATAGCATACGGTGAGTTTACTTTAATTAAAAAAATATATTTTATATGTGTTCCAGTAGCTATACTGGAGTGTCAGTCCCGTTCAAAGTTTAGCTTATTTACCATTTTAGCTCACGTCGTCATTTAAAATCAAGTGCATGAGAATTGTACTAATCTGTCTAAAAAGATCTTCTCATGATACGACTCCCCTTATAATGTAGAATATATAACCTTTATAGGGTTGTCGTATAACTAGAAGCAGAAAAATGCAAGACCAGACGTAAGACGAGAAGGCGATAATCAAAATAACTTGAGTCAGGTTGTATTTGATCTAAGTAGAGTGTAATTAAGTGCAATAAAGGCAGAGAGCGGTAAAGTGACGTGGAACAGCCGCGGCGAGTACAATAAACACGGCGCCCCAGGTGTGCCGGTATTGGAAAACTTGCTCACTTAACGAACGTGCTAGGCCAGACAAACACGGTGCGAATTTGCTTCGATATCGATAGCCTAATAAAAAAATATACAAGTCAGTTAAAGTTATGTTTATAACACTCTCTACTGATTAATTGGAAAGGTAGATTTCATTTGTTCAAAGGCATAATAAAAGCATTCAATATATTTATGAATGGAAAAAGAATGACAAAATATTCTCGTACTAGAGAGCATGTGGTAAAGTATGGAACACACAGAAGCGAGTGATATATATATAGTAGCCCGGTGAAGCTGTTAAGACCTTGCTGGGTCAATAGCGTAGTCAGTTCGAAAAAAAAAAAGACGAGTGATATATTGATAAAATTTGTACATATAATAAACATATCAATTTAATGTGTCTGTATTTTTCAGATATATGTAATTAAATTATCGCAAGCTATTAACAATAAGTAATTAATAAATTTCAATCACTATTGGAAATGTCTGTCTGTCTATCTGTTTGTGCACGCATTACATCCTGACCTATAGTTTTGTATAGTAACTGCTTTTAGAGTGCATAGCGTGTTCTTAGAGATAGCCCGGTGAAGCTGTTAAGACCTTGCTTGGTCAATAGCGTAGTCAGTTCGAAAAAAAGAAAAAAAAAAGTGTTCTTAGAGAACCTATAGTCTTCCCCGATAAGATGCAAAAAGCACTTTACAAATGTGAGTTTTGTGAGTATTTTTAGAGAGAATTGCGAGTATTTAAACAAAATAATAAAATACTCTTTTAAATATGAGAATGATTATCAGAAGGCACATAATATGGATATCAAGACTACTCGAAAAATATTAGTCCTCTAGACGAGCCGACAATAAGCTCGATAAGGTTTTACCCCACTACAATATAAATGTTTTTTTTATTTTTATCGAACTGACTATGTTATTGACCTAGCAAGGTCTTAACAGCTTCACCGGACTATACAATATAGTTGTTGTAAAAACTTGTTTATTATTACTTTTAGTCGATGTACGGAGTAGTTTCCAGACTTGGATATCGCTCACGGAATTATCCACCATATAATTTACCTTTTTTAAATTACTTTATATACGGTGATGTGCTTTTGGAACTCATTGTAAAACTTAAATACCTATATAAATGTTATTAGCCTGAGTCCAAAACTTCGGCAAATATTATCGATATCTGCACGTATCCCATCTCTAAAGTAATGCTTGCTGCAATAGGTAAACATTTATTTGATGCCGTGTCGAATGATCGTGAAACACCTTCGGCTTTCGGCATCGTGTCGCGCCTTGTGCCGTGTAGCCGAACGGACCGAATTAAAAACAATAAATTCTGCCACCCCCGATACAAATGAATCGTTCAAGTTCGCGATTAAAAAAGTTCAACTTGTTTATTATTTATTGGTTCTATTTATTTTTAAATTATCCATTTCAAATTTATTGGCTTAATAATTTTGATGTTTTTTCTGCCATTATTTATACACAGACATGAACTCAGTTCTATGATTCTTTTTCTCTAAAATTATATACTACATTAAATATTTAGTTGCTTATATGACAATCTATTTGCTTTATGATATTTGTAGTTTTTTACATTCTTTCATTAGGGACATACATATGTAAAAAAAATCCTAAAGCATTCTACCTATATCTAAATTCATTACAAAATATAGCAAATATTAAAAAGATTTAATAAATAATTATGAAACCATTATTAGGTATTAGATTCAGGTTATTAAATTCGCGTTTTAAATCTTAGCTTAATAATTAGTAAACATGGGAAATCATTATTAAACAAGAAATTCAAATATAAACTTTAATCTGAATCCGCGTATTAGAGTACGGTATACATAATAAATACAATAATTCAGATGATACATATATTGGGATTGGCTGCTCTGCCGAGAGACTTTCACTTTACCCCAATAGATGGACGATAACATTTCATGTGATGGAAAAACACGATTCACTTTAAAAAATAAAATATTATAATAATAAATTTACGAAACATATATTTATCCAAAAAGGCCTAGTAATAAGAAATAGCAATTAACACAAACGAAAGTTACAACGAGTTGGGGCAGAAAGTATTAAATCAGCGGAGTGGTAGCTCGCCCGGACTTGTTTCCAACACTAAATGTTAACTGTTCGACCGCGGACCATTGTTTATCGCGTCCCCATAGCATTTGTATCGTGCTCACACAAACTTGGGACGAATTATTGTAAGGGCCGGTCCACAACATGTTAATTACTGGAGATGGTCATTATTACAATAACCAGTTTATGGGTTGTGTCTATGCGATGGATAACAAATTATATTAAGATATCATTATTTTGCTGTTTTTTTTGGCAATCAATCTTCCAATAGGTTATTACCACCATTATCTAGTAGATAATGATATGACAAGTTTCTTACAAGCATTTCATTGAACTAACAAGATGGTGGCCGACTTGTTAGAATTTTCCAAGAAGATATTATATCTGTGATATCTGTGGCAAGGCAGAATCTATGGTCCGTGGTATTATTTCACATCCAACATTATGCACAATAACCAAATCATATTACGTAAAACACCACCAATATTACAACATATAGAGCCAAATAACACAAGATAATGCATCTATAATTAATATTATAAAGCTGAAGAGTTTGTTTGCTTGAACGCGCTGATCTCAAGAACTACTGGTCTGGTTTTTTTTCTCAGTGTTAGATAGCTCATCAGAAAGGCTATATATCATCACTAAGACACACACACAGCTAAGACCAATAGGAGTGGAGCACCAATGAAGACTGTTTCACAATCGGGTGTTTTTTTCCATTTGAGAGCTTCCGCTGTGTGTTAGTATTAGCCCAAACTAACTAGTTATATCAGGCGGACGAACTCGGGGGCAGAAGCTAGTAAAATATAAAATCCAATACATGACATTCCAAGATCCCGCTAAAACTCTATTCTGCTCTTTTTTATTCGTTACTCGTTATTATTAGTGTCACTTAACTACTCGCCCCGGCTTCGCACAGATGTACTATTGAAGTAAAAGAGTTCTTTCTATTCGTCCCGTTACAGTATGAACAAATAATGAAACAAAATAGCAATTGAACAGCTAAACATCAATGCTGTTAATATTTTATTAAGATCTCTGTACCGTCTCACTCACTCACTCACTTATTCTACGCAGATTTTATTCCAAATTTTCTTTTCCCTAAGATTTTTAAACATTTTAAAACATGACAATTCAAATCGTAACAAAAATATTAATCAAATAGGTGAGACCGCCATGATGTGATGAGCCTACATACAATCAGCAACAGATGTTTTGTTTTATTTAACTGGGTGTTGGTCTGTTGGTGTTATCGCAACGTGCGAACAAGCAAGCGTTGTACAAAAACCAATAAGTGCGAAAAGGAGAGCAGTTCATGTTACACAACTCAGAGTTAGGATACGAATAGTGTACATATATTTTATTATTATATTATTGCAACAGGTTACCCAAAAGTAGAATAAATAACAACTATTTATTAAAAAAAAATGTAGTAAAATAACAGAACAGATTAATTCGATATTGTTATAAAAAAGCCATTATTTGCTATATATGCTACTGTTTCAGAAAATTCAGTTAAAATTACCAATGTCTATACAAATCTTAAATACAAATTGGTGGCCCATTTGTAAAGTGTTTATAGTAGTAATTTAATAGTATAGTTAGTGTGAATTTTCGATATCTAATATAGGAATAGCGACAACAACCTCGTACAACTTACTGGAAGGAAAATATACCTTACGAGACTGAAGTCGCCTTTATGTGTTACTAAATTATCAATTAGGTGTATAAGAATACGTGTTTTTTACGATTAGATAGTGTGGTATGAGATAATGGCGGATTATATCAATTTACGTTGAACGTCAGAAGAAACAATTTTCCTTTCCAAAAATAGCAAACTACGAATCTATCAAAATCAGTTTAAATAATTCTTTGAGACTCCGATCGGGACACTATCCTTCGGGAAGTTTTACATACTTAATGAGGAAAGCAGAATCTTCTAACACTGGGCTAGACGAAAGCATTCTAGAATACATCTTCACCAATTGTCCTAATCTATAGTTTTTAATATATAAAGCTGAAGAATTTATTTGTTTGTTTGGTTGAATACTCTAATCTCAGGAAGTACAGGTCCGGTTTAAAAAAATGTCGGTTTTAGATAGCTATTGTATCGAGGAAGGCTTTAGGCTATATATCATCACGCTAAGACCAATAGAAACGAAGCGCCAATGAAGAATGTTTCAAAATTGGGCATTTTTTTTTTTGTATATTTTTTAGAGAGAAAACTCCATGCAAATGATATGATAAATAATGACAGACATATTTATGTTTAAATCTATTTTAATATAAATAAATAATAATTACAGCGTAATATTATTTTAGTAAAACATCTGTATTTACGTATTTATTCGGTAGATGTTAAATAATTCCATACGTAAACGCACAATCCTCGGTAGTATAGTGGTAAGTATCCCCGCCTGTCACGCGGGAGACCGGGGTTCGATTCCCCGCCGGGTAGGCTTTTTTTCTTAATGATTTCTCTTTTTTTACCTGTTTAAGTAACTGAAGTATTTTTTTATATGAAAATGTTCTGAGACAGTATTACTATTTTTTTAAATAAATTGATGAAATAAATGAACCCTTGATCATTTTAACTTATTTAATTAAGCTTAGGATAAATATTGAATCAGGACTCGATAGCACGAATGGTGATGTGGTTTAAAACTGCCACGTTCATGCTGCCAGTTGTGGTGGTTCGAATCCCATATAGGAAAATTATTATACCAATATGTACATAAAGTCCCATGCGACACGGGTTCTGGCGCTTAATATAAGAAAACCCTTTAAAAAAATTACAAACTTCACAGTAACCACATTAAAATTTCCAAAATTTGTTATACAGTAGAATCTCGTTAAGTTAAAAACCAAAGGAAAACACAACATATTTTAAGTTATAGAGTTTTTACTTTATCTAGGGTTTATGTTAGAGAGTGATTGATAAGTTAATACATATACAGTCCCTATTTTTAGCCGAACGTGCCAGAAGAAGTGGTAAAATAAAATACATACATTTTTTTTTATAAGCGTAATCTTAGTGTTCTTAATTTTCATTTTGAACTCATTTTACTCAGGTAACTTTTCACACATCACAGTTTTCTGGATAGTGATTTACAACTATAATGATCCAAGTAAGGCTCTACTGTATATACATATAACATAATAAGAATAATCTCATGTAAACCCTAATATGTTTAGTTGCTGACCCAATATTGAACCTCAAATGCATCAGCCATTATCCTTTGCCTAGATCCCATTGCGAAATGAACCTGGATACATCAAGAACAATTTGTAATTATCAAATAAACACATTTTAGCCTAGAAAAATGGAGCTTAATTAGTCACCTCCCAAGCCCGAAGTAATTCAGCAGCGTAAAAATTTAAGTTATCTTTCAAATACTCCTAACTAATAATACAAATGTGAGTTTCTTCGTTTGTTACACCTTCGCACAGGCATGTATTCAAACGTTAAGCTCAGAGGGGGCAAACATTAAAACTACTTCGTACTTCACAGTGGTTATGATCATGTTTATTTTATGGGCACATTTTGTCCAGGAGAAAAATATGTTTCCCAAAGGAATTTATCCAATCTGTATGAAGGCGAGTGAAGTCACCAGTAAAAACTAGTAATCAACAGTTAACTATCTCAGAGAGTAATTATAGAAGAGATGTGCTTTTAGGGTTATTGGCAAGTTGATGTTGAAGATTTCCAATTTTACGAATAATTTTTATGATTCAGTTATTTGCTAACCGACGTCTTCTTCTGATGGGTTTATCTAGGTTAACTGAATTATTATAATTAAACGGACTCACAAACAACGGTGTTATAGCAAAACTAACTGCGCACTTGACTCCACCCCGCGTTAAATTACATCACAAAACTCGATAGGTAACAATAAATACAGACTACCTACTACAGACTACTATGATAAAATAATGATAACTAAATAACTATAATAAAATCCTTAAAATAGTTAACTTTTATGAAAATCGTTCCAACGGTGATGGAGTTTATTGATCTAAGATACACCAACATACATCGTAATGATATTATAATACCTAATACTATAACACTATAATAGTACTTATTATAAACAAATATATATTTTTTTATAATTTTATAATATTATTTAATTAAAGTACATTTTTGTCTGTCTGTCTGCCTGTCTACGTTAATAAAGCATTATTTCATCTTTTTATTTAGTGTATTAAATTAAACGAATAAAATTTGTTGAATAAAACTGAAAAATTAGTTTTATTATGAGTTACTTACGACTGACTGGAGCTGAAGCCATGGCAATGGCAGCGTTCACCGCTGGCTGATAAATAAATTCATATTGCTTAAAAGAATAGCCAGCAACGAATTGTTCTTTAAAAATAACAGAAGTATTTGATGCATGTGAATAAAGAAAACAAACCTCATGTTGAGTAATTTAAGGAGAAAGTATGAGAATAAAGCAATATATCCTGAAAATGTCATTAAGATATTCCCAAATGTTTGGTTGAAATATATTTTTAATTAAATGTACATAAATTTTTCTCTGTAAAAAACAGTAAAAATAATAATTTAAAAAAATGTGTCAAGGTTTAATTATTAGTAGTTACTACTACATAATAAAATAGTTATATTTAAAGTCCATGCGCAAGTAGAAAATGGGGTGTCTACTTGATGTGATCTCACCCTTATATTACATATTAGCTTTTATCCGCGGTTCCGCACGCACTTTTTAAAAATGTATTAAAGAAATGTAAAATTGTGAGTGGGTGTGTACATTACAGAAATGGTTTTTTAAAAACATTTGTGACTACTATACGCACGCCATCTACTGTAACATGTAACGTGTACTTAGATATATGAATATTAATAGTATATTTAATGGGATGAGATTTATCATTAGCATCATACCTGGAATTCTCGATGACTGGGTTGTTTTCCGAACCGGTAGTAGTCTTTGACGTTCATAAGTGCCTTATTAGGGCCTAAACTGAATAAAGTATTTTTGATTGATTGATTGAAGTTCCAGGTATGATGCTAATGATAAATCTCATCCCATTAAATATACTATTAATATTCATATATCTAAGTACACGTTACATGTTACAGTAGATGGCGTGCGTATAGTAGTCACAAATGTTTTTAAAAAACCATTTCTGTAATGTACACACCCACTCACAATTTTACATTTCTTTAATACATTTTTAAAAAGTGCGTGCGGAACCGCGGATAAAAGCTAATATGTAATATAAGGGTGAGATCACATCAAGTAGACACCCCATTTTCTACTTGCGCATGGACTTTAAATATAACTATTTTATTATGTAGTAGTAACTACTAATAATTAAACCTTGACACATTTTTTTAAATTATTATTTTTACTGTTTTTTACAGAGAAAAATTTATGTACATTTAATTAAAAATATATTTCAACCAAACATTTGGGAATATCTTAATGACATTTTCAGGATATATTGCTTTATTCTCATACTTTCTCCTTAAATTACTCAACATGAGGTTTGTTTTCTTTATTCACATGCATCAAATACTTCTGTTATTTTTAAAGAACAATTCGGCAGTTCGGGCAATATATAATATGGGACCTCGTGAATCATTAAAAACGAAATTCCAGGAATTCGGTATCTTAACTCTGCCCTCCCAATACATTCTTGATAATTTAATGTATGTCCGGAAAAACTTTGAGAAACTGAATTTAGTGCCCGAACTGCCCGTTTTTGTAATAAAAATATCGTGTCTACCTCAGCAGCCGTACCCCATAGCAGAATGCCATAAGACATTAAGCTATGGAAGTAAGCGAAGTAAACTAACCTAGCAGTGGCAATATCTGTAAGCTGGCGAATCTTACGTATTGCGAATGCAGCGGAACTTAATCTGCTCACCAGTTTTTTTAATGTGAGGGCCCCATTGTAATTTAGAATCTAGTGTAATTCCCAAGAATACAGTATTTTCAACTAACCCTAGTAAATTCCCTTCGTTCTTGATTCTACTATCAACGTGTCTAACATTGGGTAAAGTAAATCTTATAGATTTCCTTTTATCTGCATTTAGCAATAGGTTATTTAACGCAAACCAATGACAAATTTCACTTAAAGTATTATTCAGATGCCCGACCTCTGAATCTATCCTTTTCATTTAGGTCGTTCAACCTGCATCCTGTTTTTAATGAGCCAACCCGATGTACATCTCAAACTGCATCTTGTATTGATAATGTTTTTACTGACTTCAAGACCATTGGCGGTAGTATTGTTACTGGGATACGGTCTGACCGCAAAGGGCTCCTTGTTAAAATAAATTGTGACAAACCTAGCAGTGACTGTAAGAAAACTACTAGGCTTATATCCAAAAATAGATTAGGTCTTTTAAATCATAATATTGCACAAACTTTATCTTTCGAGACTTTTATTAATCAAGATCCAGATAGTGACTATGACAGCTTATTTAATATCATAAGCACTGAATTTAGTAAACATTTCCCAAGAAAAGTTATTAGTGTAAAGAAAGTAAAAAAATTTACTGATTGGGCAACTACAGGTATTAAAATAAGTAGAGATCGTTTGTATGATCTATATTATGAGAAATCACTAACAAATAGTGAATCATTTCATGCCTACGTTAGGAATTATTCTAAAGTTTTTAAACGTGTTTGTGTAGCTGCCAAAGCAAAATTTTTAGGAAATAAAATTCTCGAGTCTAGAAATAAGACCAAGACTGTCTGGCATATAATAAATAAACAATTAGGAAAAAATAAAATAAATGATAACTCATTTAATCTAAGTGTCGACGGAGTACGTATTTCAAACAGTTCAGAGGTAGCAACTGTTTTCCAAGACTACCTAGCAACACCAGGGGAGTCGCAAGTGTGTTGCCAGCCTGTGTATGGGGGGAGAGTTAGGAAAAGGAGAAAGGCGAAGGGAAAGGGGGAAAGGAGGTGGCTTCCGGCGCTCTCACTGACCGAATGGAACGCAACAATGCAAGCACTGTTACTTCACGGGAAAGGGGGAAAGGAGGTGGCTTCCGGTGCTGTCACTGACCGAACGAAACGCAACAATGCAAGCACTATTACTTCACGTCGGTGTTTCTGTGTGTCGAGTGGTTGTACCGGGGGCGAGCCGACCCATTCATACTGAAACTAGTAATAGCTACAGCGTGGCTCTACCACCTTCCTAAAAGTCTAGAAGTTCTCGAAGTAATCAAAATTCATAGCAACAAGAAAAGCAACTTTGCATTAATATTGATAGATTCACTTGTATTTAATTACTTTGGGTAAACTAATAAAAATATTGCAATACAATTGTTTGAATCGATAAACTAAAATACTAAGTTACCCTCAACGTATTATTAACAACATACAATAAGTTAAAGTGTGATCTTTAGTATGAAGCGTGAAAACAGATGTTCGAATGAGTTAGGGAGGTGTTTAGTGATGCGCTAACTACTTTATCGATACATTTTCGTTCAATTTTATTACCGAATAGCTGTGCCTGCGACTCCGTCCGCTTGGAACCTAGTGTAAATAAACAGTGACATTAAAAACAAAAACATTAAAATTACAATAACTTTTGACAGACCGAACTAATTTTAATAAAACAAAAACTGAATGTTACTCGGTGATATGCTTTATGAACTTCTTGAGGTTTTATCTTTATCTTGAACGCAGTACTTTAACAGTGATTCGTGTTCATATAAACAGACCGACAGACATTTCTAAAAATGATAGTCCGATTTGAGAAAATCCTTCGGTTTTAAATATAATATAAACAAAGTATAAAAAAAATTTTTTGGACATTTGTAGCCATATCCATTCATCAAAAAGTTGTTATTTTAATTGTACATACACAAACTTTATTTTTGTAATACGTAATAGAGAACAAATAAAATATTGGAAATAAAAGTAGTATAAACTTTTTGAATAGGAAAACAAAATAAAGAAATCTCTCAAAAGGAAAAAGTGCCCGATTTTTTTTGTATTGTATCCCCGAAATTGTATCCTTTACGTGATATATATATATATATAAATCATCATATATAATCTACTTTTATTTCCAATATTTTATTTGTTCTCTATTACGTATTACAAAAATAAAGTTTGTGTATGTACAATTAAAATAACAACTTTTTGATGAATGGATATGGCTACAAATGTCCAAAAAATTTTTTTTATACTTTGTTTATATTATATTTAAAACCGAAGGATTTTCTCAAATCGGACAGGTAGTTCTTGAGATCATCGCGTTCAACCAAACAAACAAACAAACTCTTCAGCTTTATATATTAGTGTAGATTACATATGTATTTCTGTCATTACGTACATACTCTGTGAGGCAGTATAGTCGCTTCTTTGTAAGACTACTTAGTATAGCTGATAAATACTGAGAATGTGGCAGTTTTCAACCGATATTCAATCATATCAGCTATCTTTTCGCTCTGACAAAATACGTGATTGGGATGTTCCCTCGCGATGTTTTCCTTCACCCACACAAATAAAGAATAAATCGTGGACATATACTGAACCACCTGTGAATAGTTATCTCATATATCGATTATCGAATCATTTTTTTTTTCGAACTGACTACGCTATTGGCCTGACGGGCTTTCACAGCTTCACCAGACTACTAAGGCGAGCGCTTAAGGCACTTCGCCGCTTCGAAACAAGCTCAAGAGTGCTAGAATGGCCAAACCTCAGCTTGAGTTGTTGTTTTGGATTCAACACCGTGAATTTGTCTAAGTTAAACTAAGCTAACTATTCATATATATGAGAATTTGTGAGATACACATGTGTACCGGTATGTGAGCTTCACAAATTCAAAAATGCATCTTGTATCTCGATCTTGGATCTCGACAAATACAAAAGCAATGAAATACGTAAAAAGGATTTTGATATTGAAATATATAGTGACAGTAAAATAAGGAAGCGGTTAAGCTCTCACACTAACTAAATTAAAAGCCACTCTAGTATGGAACACGTCCAAGGCATCTGAACGATGTTGGTGTAAATCAGAAGGGGGGCGCTGAAACCGCGCGGCGCCGAGTCGACGCGAGGCAAGCCGCGCTCTCTCATAAATCGTAGTTTGTCGCGTGGACTTTACCTAAGATCGATGCTTCCTGTAATCTAGAGTTACATATGTTTCAGACTTGACTCACACAAGAATCTATTTTATATTCTACTAGTTGACCCGGCCACGCGTTGCTGTGTTTCATTTATGGAAAAAGAAATTCAAAATTAAAACGTGGCGCCATTTATGACATATCTATAACAGTCAGTCCTACAGTTTTCAAATACAAAATAATTTTAACCGCCATCTGTTCGATACTAACGAAACTTACAATAATAGCAATAATCAACATTGACAATCATTTAATGTTTATTTAAAAATATTGAGGCTATTAATCGAAATATAAATGATCTCTCAACTTGGACCAAATGATAGATAAATATCAATATTTCATGTAGATCGGTTAAGTAGTATCGAAGTTCATCATCCATGATGACATTAGATTTTTATATGTTAAGATTAACTTCTATTTAAATCAGTAAATGGCAGTTTGAATGTGCCACTACTTCGCAAGTGAGTATTACGTTACTTTCTCGAATACCGCGATCAGGGGCATATAAATTATTTTATGAAAAACGATCTCCCACGAATCTGAGTCATTTCCTGAGATTGATTTCAATCAAATCAAATTAAAATACTTTATTCAATTTAGGCTGGGCCTAAATTGCTGCGCAATTGTAGTCCGGTGAAGCTGTTAAGACCTTGCTAGGTCAATAGCGTAGTCAGTTCGAGAAAAAAAAAAGCTGTGCAAATCAATGCTGTGTTCAAACGTATTACCACCAAACCACTTTAATTATTTCGGTCACGTTTATTTAAAATGTTTTCCTTCCTCATTAATTCATTTTGTGATGAGTTCATATTATAACTTATTGTAGACCAAAATATCCTTTATTCAGTTTAGGCGCTTATGAACGCCAAAAATTACCACCGGTTCGGAAAACAACCCAGTCATCGAGAAGAACCGGCAAGAATCTCGATCGGGTACTAGTTTTTAACATATATTTATATATATACATATATTTCGGATATATTATACGTTACAATACCGTTTTTAGTGGATGCACAGAAAGGAGTCAATTCCAGACGTCACCATCGTTCACGTATTGATCCACTCTATAGTTGCCTATCGACACTAAAACCCGCTTGACATGGCGCTTAAATTTACAGTCCGGCAAATTGGTAATATGTTTTGTGACTTTATTGTAGAACCTAACACTATTACCTAAAACACTATTACTGGTTTTGCTAAGTCTGAAACATGGGACCACCAGTTTGTTACAGTTTCTAGTATTTAGATAATGCCGCTCCTTTACAAACTGCAGGTTTTCAAAGTTTTTACGGACATACATTAAATTATCAAGAAGGTATTGGAAATCTCAATATCATAATGGTTAATAAAATAAAATATATGGTTTGAAATGAATTATTTTATTTATAAAGAATATCACCGGGCACATTATTGTCAATAACGAAATAGTGGCAGTGATAAATTCATGTTTTTAATAGCGTTTAAAAGTTACTAAAAAAATTGTTTCTAAAATTATTTATAAATCTAAATTTTGACCTGTAAAGGTATGATGCCATGCAGATAAATACCAACCAAAAATACCAACAATTATAGACCAATAGCTGTTCTCTCTACATTTTCTAAGATATTGGAAAAAATTTTGAATAAAAGGTTGTTACACTTTCTTTCCACTAACGATATCATAGCGAGCAACCAATTTGGCTTTGTGCAAGGTAAAAGTACTGAGGATGCCGTTATAGACTTAACAAAACTTATTGTACAAAACCTCGACTGTAAACTAAAATCTATGGGTATATTTCTGGATATATCCAAAGCTTTTGACACTGTTTCTGTTCCTATCTTGTTAACTAAATTGGAATATATTGGCGTCAGGGGTATTACACTACAGATTTTTCAGGATTATCTTAGTGGACGAAGTCAACGTACTAAAATTGATAATATCACTAGCGATGATGAATTTCTCACCTACGGTGTCCCTCAAGGCAGTGTTCTGGGTCCGACACTTTTTCTTGTTTATGTAAATGACCTATGCAAATTAGATCTGCCTCATTGTAAAATCATTGCATATGCTGATGATACTGCTATGGTTATTTACGGCAAAAATTGGATGGAAATCCAAACTCATGCTGAAACTGCTTTGTCTATAGTAATGAATTGGTTATCTACCAATCTACTCACGTTAAATATTGTGAAATCTAAATTTGTTACCTTCGGATTTAAAACCTCGTTATTGCCTAGCAATGATTTTACTATTCAGGCGCATGCATGTGGTCTTTACATAAATCAACATTGTAGCTGTCAGTATTTAACTCGTACCAACTCTGTAAAGTACCTAGGTGTTTTTATTGATAGTGTTCTTTCCTGGCATGATCAAATTAATAATGTAGTCTCACGAGTAAGAAAATTGATATATGTTTTTAAAAACCTACGTTCAAGTCTTGACTTCTCAACGCTACGAACTGTATATTTTGCCCTTGGTCAATCTATTTTGATATATTGCATCACAATCTGGGGTGGATCTTGTAAAACTTATCTTATTAAAATTGAAAGAGCACAGAGAGCATTACTAAAAGTTATGACTTCAAAACCTATTCTTTTTCCTACTCAGGAACTTTATTCAAGTTGCAAAGTTCTATCTGTTCGTAAACTATTTATTCTTCATGTTACACTTAGGAAGCATGCTCAGATGATCTATGATCATAATTTCATTTGCACAAAGCGTAGATATGATCAAGTATGTCCTAGTGAGCCCCGAAGAACAGAACTTGCTGGTCGCCATTATCATTATTTAAGTCCTATGCTATATAATAAAATCAACAAAACTCTCAATATTTATCCACTTATCAAAATTAAATGAAAAAAAAAATGTTTAGTTGGCTTTTGGGTCTAACGCATGAAGAAGCCGAAGAACTACTATCATTTACATAATTAGTTTACTTGCAATTGTTTCTTGCTAAAATATAATATTATCAAACCACACTTAAATTCTATACATGCATATCACTCAACATGACATTAACTCACGCTTGCTTAGCAGCATTTCATTATTAGATAAGCTATTTTTCCATTGTTGCATATTACGATTTATGTGTTAACTTTTTCAAACAAAAAGCTTAGTGTTGTCCGGCGGTGAGTGTTGGTGGCTGTAACACAGTTATTAACTACAGCAGTCACTAATGCTCATGTAATTATAATTTTGCTAGTAATTCGGCTAGCTAATATAATATAATAAAAAAATATAATAATAATAATATAATTTTAATACAGTTTTCATCAATAGATAGAGTGATTCAAAAGGAAGGTTATATATAATACATATATATTATAGTACAGAAAATCCGATTTTTTTTAATATTTGTAATGTAATGTCGTAACAAAAATATTTTTGTACGCTTCAATCGCAAACGCTAGCTAAACCTTGCGAGATAGAGCAAATTAATGTACAACGGAATTTTATATCTCAAATAATATTATTAATCACTCCATACTGCCCCATATTAGTATCTACATTGTACCCGTGCGAAGATGGGGCGGTTCGCTAGTAAAATAATAAACCCAAATAACCCAATCCCATACATTTATTTTAAATCCTTTACTTACTAAGATTGTACTACTAGATCATTGAATTTTGCCTACACATTGTCAGGAGTAACAATATGTAGTATGGAGATAAGTCAAATATATGTGCATACATAAAAGTTACTCATAAAATGTAAAACATAATTGTTAACAATACATAGGAATTTTAATATTATTAATATTATCTCATATTAATAACGAATAAGATTTATTGACGTTTGTATAGTAAAATAATTACCATAGAGAACTAATAAATCTATTAGATATATATAATAGAATTTATTTGTCAATTTAAAAAAAAAAAAAAAAAGATATTATGAATACAACTCCCATCATGCTGTTTTCATTTCAACGTTTTCCTTCATCGAAAACTTCGGTTTATTGTATGATTCTAAACTAGGTTAATTGACTTAGATAGATAGATAGAAAAGATAAACTAGATCGAGTTACTTGTTGGGTGCCGGTTATTTTAGGAATCGGTGGTAGATTTGACGTTCATAAGCTGTTTCTCAGAGCCTAAACGGAATCAAGTATTCATGATTAAAACATGATGTCTGAATACGCCAACACTGTGTTACAATATTTATAACTACAAAATTATAAATTAAAATATACAATAAATTCAATTCGTAACTCTACGCGATTCGCTTTTAACGCTGAAAACATATCAGGTTTACTGAAGTCTTACAATATTCGCTAATTCAACGTTTCTTCCCTTCTAACCGTCCCCATTTTCCTCCAGCACTCTGTCACTTTGTACTTACAATCGAGTGCGTTATATATTATATCAAATCGCAACGCACGTATATGGACTAAGTGGTTAATCAAGGCACCACTTACACTACCCGGGCAATATAAATAAGGATAATTTTATTTGATCTACGTTACTCATATTTATTTAAATTTATTTTTCAATTTTGTTTTTTAATCTTGTCCACGCAGAAACTACTCAACTGATATAGCTTTATAATAATATAACTTATACCTCAGAACTACATGTAAGCTACAACCGATAATGTTATTATTTAAATTTAAAATCCTGCCACCTGACAAGTACCTCAGCTTGACCTTTAGATATTAGACATAGACCTACATAGACCGTTAGCCATACAAAAGTTAGAGTTACAAGATAATGTATCTAGTCAATAAATAATTAAGAAGAATGCTCCAAATAAACCCCTTTCGCGATTACGAACCTTTCAAAACATATTTCCTAATTGGCCAATTAAGATATTAGTATAAAAAATGTTATTAATTACCACGGTTGACAATCAGATTAAACAGGAGTTCCAGTCACTAACACTAAGTGACTAATAACTCACGGTATGAACGTAACTAGAAAAAAAACACAACGAGGGTCGAAAAAAACACCTCATCTACAAATGGGATGCAAACGAATAAGTTCGAATTCTTCGATTCCAATTTCGTACCGAATCCGCTTCGATATTTATGATTCTGGATTAATCTTTAATCCGCCCTCCCGCGATCGGTTTTAAAGCGCGCTTATGATTTCATAGCATCATCCCGATTTGTACTTTATGAATATAAACGAATAAGGTTGAAATTTTATAATCCAACGGTTACTATGAAAGTAGTAAAAGTGGGAAATATTTATGAGCTTTCGAAGGAAATTCTTTTTGAATGTTTGCATTTATGAAAATATGCTCGAATCAAAATGGAACGAGGATATCTTTACAGGCTGTTCTTCCAAATAATACATTATATGATCTTTAAGTATGACAGACAATGAGAAACTATAACGAGTCAGCTCCTTGTGAGTTTTCTACGGCTTGTAAAATAGGTTTTTTGTAAAACCATATAATTCACCATTTGCAGGAAGTTTAACCTTTTTTTTCTAACTGCTGTTAGCCTGATGGGCCTTCACAGCTTCACCGGACTACTAAGACGAATACTTAAGGCACTTCGCCGCTTGGCAACAAGCTCAAGGGTGCCAGAGCTGGTAAAGTTTATCCTCAAACCTTAGAATTAAAATGTTCACGAGTATACTAATCTCAAACGAGTCTTGTGGAATAATCCCACTGCTGTGGTTTGCTCTGAAGATAGTAAAGGAATCTTTTAAAAGGGCGATGAAAAGGTGTTTTAAAAGTTAGTAATATCCATGTTTCATTTGTTGTAAGCTTCCATAGGCTGCGGTGTCCGTTTGTCAGTAACTGCACTACATACTTGTTTGCTACCGTCGTGGTAAAACTTTATCACATATATAAACCAAATTGTAGACAACAATAATCTGGTCTGAAGTTTAATGACAATTTGAAGTGATGATGGAGCAGTGGTTAGCGTGGACGCATACCGAGTTGATGGACATAGATTCGAATCCTTGCTAATGAACCGGAGATGGTGAAGGAAAAAGTAGTGCTAAGCCATAGCATGTTGGTAGAACTCTTTCCAAGCACGTCTGGCTAGCCACCACCCTCAAGTTGAAAATGATTCGCCACGCATCTGTAACTGTGTTTTGGTAGCTGCATTTGAAAGCCATTCCCCATCTAGGTGGTAGACCACATGTTATTTAACATCAGGTAAGTAAGTAGTCTCAAACTCAATAACCTACAAAATATAAAGAGATTTTATTCATTGGTTTGAATTAAAATACAACTGCCTAAACATACCATAAGTCCTGTAAAATTTACGTTTAGAGTTTACCGAATATCCAGACCTTTAGAAAATGTAACAAGATTTACTTATATCGAAATTTTAATATAAAATTTGATCTCAGATCATTTAACTCGAATACCGAGTGTTGTGCTACTGAATCATTTAGTTCTTTACTCCTTGTTGACTTGTGATGCATATCGATGCGTATCATATGCGAGCAATGAATAAATTTATTTGTTATTTTTAGATCAGCCTGTATATATGAGCAATCGGTTCCGATCACAGGGTGTAATTTATACCGGATCAAACGGAGGCTAATAATGTACCACCCCGGCACAACGCCCTCTTCCCCGCCGCCTCGCATCACCTTTCTGCCTACCTCTTACAATAATTCAATTTTTTATAACCTTCTAATTACTCAAATTGTATTATTTGCTAATCTAATTATAATATAACCCAAACTTTTATAATTCTACAATGGCCTTTTCAGATTTATCAAATATTATAATATATATATTAGAACTGGACCGAATTTTCAGATTTTTGATATACACTAACGTATATTCTTTTCCTTCCATACATATAGCAGCGCTACTAGCGGAAAAGCGGTGAAACTAAACTTTTCAGTAAGTATACGGTATATGAAATATTTAGTATTTGAAAAGATATTTGAAAGTCCTATAAGTTAGGCCTCGTGTAGCAGTGTTACTAATACCTAGATTGGAGAGTTCTTGGGCTCGATACCGACACATAATTATATTTCGTCCTGGGAACATCATAATTAGTTGTGTATTTGGTAAATATTTTTATACGTATCTTATTTATCATAATACAAGAAATAATTCGTTTGAAATTAAATACCCGTGAAAGAAATTGTATCCTCATATATTGTGTTGAAATGCTAGTGGTTGTTCTTTATCGAAACTAGACACAGTATCTGCACTGTTCCTGATGGTAAGCAATCGAAAACCAACAGCCACCATTTTCGGATCTGATAATCATCGGTAGTCATCGCTGTTATAACTGCCTACAGACATCTCGTCGGCTGGTTGTACAGTGGTTGATACCGAAACGGGACAAAACCAAAAAAGAGTCTCTGTTACTGGTATACCACTATACATAGATACGTAGCGTCAAGCGTGCCGCTTAATCTATCCATATATATAATAAAAATGTAAATATAACATGTCTGTACTTTGTAAATTTAAAAAGAAATGTCTATCTGTCTGTTAGTTTGAACATGGATCACCGCTAAATTATAACTTAAGTACGAGAGGAAAGTAGATGGACTTTAATACATTCAGATGATTTTATTAGTCCCTGTTTTTTTACATCATGTTCCACGCGGACGGAGTCGCGGGTACTGCTAGTACCGTATAATACACTAGAGCATCCGAGAACGCAACACGCCTTAGCATATTATTACTAAGGCGAGTGTTACGCCTAGTACAGTAGTTCATGTGTACCTAACATTCGAATACGGGAAACATCGTATACATACATCATAACTGTGTTCATGTCGCTTTATTGGTCCTATGTGTCTGTTAGACAACACGTACTGGTATCAAAATCGTTCTATAGTAGTGAGGTCCTAATCAGTCGAGAAAAAATTATATGTGCCTACAAAAAAGTTACGAGAATAATATGATAAACTTTTTTACGCCGCCATTTCACTAATTACCAGATTTCTTCAACATCCGTGACAATTGAACGTCTGGACAAACAAACAATAGAGATCAGAAGGTACACTCTACACTAAAGACTAGATTCCGGTATTTCTTCATCATAATCTTTACTAGGTAAAACGTTCAAACTCCATTATGACAGATGATATCAAATCCTATTTGAAACATGAGATTTCGATGAAGAAATCTAATGGTTCTTGAATATCTAACAACAAATGATTGATGTGTCGCGGCAGCCCCACTTAAGAGATAACTTCATTTATAGGGGCAAGGCTATTAGGTACTGTCTTCTCTCATATCATAATTTAAATCAGTTAAAATTTTGTTCAGACGCTACCTAATCTATAGATTGTTATATTTAAAATGTCATAATTGTGTATTTTTGATGAATTTAATGAAACAAAAGATATACTAAAACAAGACCAGAGTATACAGTACCTATGATTTAAATTAAAGAGCACGTAAATGAGTTCAATATAAGCACACTAACAAACAAACAGGCAGATAAACAGTGAGAAATGTTACCTTTTTTTGATGTGTAAACAAGTATGGTACATCTGTGTATTTGGTATAAATAATGTGTTAACAAAAGTTATGTTACAATCGACATGGTACCGAAAGCTCTCTGGTTTTTCGCAAAGATGCGAACCTACGTCGATCAATGCTGTGTTCAAACCAATTACCACCAAACCACTTTAATTGTTTCGCTCACGTTTACTTACAATGTTTTCCTTCCCCATTAATTCATTTTGTGATGCGTTCATATTATAACTTATTGTAGACCAAAATATCCTTTATTCAGTTTAGGCTGATTAGGCGCTTATGTACGTCAAAGCTACCACCGGTTCCGAAAACAACCCAGTCATCGAGAAGAACCGGTAAGAAACTCGATCTGGTTTATCTTTTCATGTTATATATTTTTACAAAACATAAATAGTTACATTTGTTATTAGTCGATGCATAGATAGGGGCGTCATTTCCAGACGTCACATTCTTTCACATATTGATCCACACTATAATAGCATTTAGATATTATAACCCGCTTGACATGGTTCTTGAACTTACTATCCGGCAAATCAATGTGTTTTGCGACTTTGTTATAAAACCTAGCACTATTACCTAAAAAACTATTTTTGAACTTAGTGAGCCTGAAGCATGGAATGACCAATTTGTTGCTGTTTCTAGTATTTAAATTATGCTGGCATTTTACTAGATCCAGCATATCTAAGTTTTTGCGGACATACATTAAATTATCAAGAATATATAATTGCAAAATGGTGAAGAGATAAGTATTTACGCACATAGTGGTGTAGCATATAACGACAACTCACTGTTCATACTTGTGTTTGATCAAATTTTCGTATTGGAAAGAAGTGTATCCCTTAAAAGCTTGCGAACTTAATAACTAGAAACTTTCCCAGTGCCACTAAATCCCAATCGTTCGCCCCAATAGTGCTTAACGCTAAGCCATTACACTTGGGTCCAAAACACTGTTCTGGTTTTCTCGCCTTGCAACGCGATGTACCCGCCATGTGTTCCTCTTAAGGGGCATGAGTCATTGTTGATATTTTGTAAACATGTGGAAATATTTAAGTAATTGTTCGCACATAATGACTATTATAAGAGCGGTCATGTTGTGTGCACCTCTGTGCTCTGCTGCGAAAGAGATGGAGGAGTGAAAATTACATGTGGCAGAGATGCGAATGTTAAGGTGGATGTGTGCTGTAACTAGAATGGATAAGATTAAGAATGAGTATATCAGAGGAAATTTGTAAATAGCATCAGTATCAGAGAAATTGTGGAGTAATAAATTAGCATGATACGGGCATCAATTCATCATGCATTGTGCATCATGCACAATTCATCAATTCATGCATGGATATCATTGTCATTACAAAAGTTTTTAGTATGAAATTGGACTGATATAGGAGTAGAGGAAGACCGAAAAAGGTATAGATGGATTGTGTGACAAATTTTATCTGTATAAAAGCTGTGAATAATGAGGGGACATCTGACAGAGGAGAGTAGAAAAGGAAAACATGTTGTGCCGACCCTTAGATGAGATAGGGTAAGAAGATGATTATGAAGTAATAAAATTAATTGAAATTAAGTAATTAAAGTTTAATTAAGTAATTAAACAAGAACAACAGAGGACTCACTATTTAGTTCATTAAATAAAATTTGCTACATATAATTAATTATTTGTTTGTAATTATATTCCGTAATATGTGGGAGAAAAGAGCATAGTAAATTGGTACAATATGGTTAATGGAGTAAATGAGATAGCTCATTTATCTGAACTGTGAATGAGATGTGGATTGTGATTTTTTTCCATCTTTAATTAGGGGGGTGTCTAGCGCCGCGTGTGGCTGTCGGACCGTAAATCATTTGCACTTATTAAAACCGTCGAATCCAACCTCTGAGACGATTGTTGTCCTTCCTCAAAAGTAAGTTTTACAACCGATCCCATAAGGTGTGTTTTCCTCTACCCAAAATACCCGAGTTACACAATCACTTCAAGATTGTCGCTCCTAAATCTTATATTGTAAGGTGTATTTTCACCTTTTTAATATTGTGCTTAAAATTTAGTTGTTAAGGTATATTTTTACTAAATTAAAGCTTATACATACATATTGACATGTAATTTCGTTTCTATTTTTATATTACACTAGCTTTCCCGTGCAACTTCGTCTGCACCAAATCGGCTCCTACTGGTTTGAATTGTATTTTTAAACGCAAAAAATCTTAAGAAAACCTAAATCCCGATTACACTGGGTCCTACAGTTTCCAATTGTGAATCCAAACTATCAAGTGACTCAATCATTTACACATTTTTTTTTAAGAGGATTTTGTAAAAGTTCCTACATTTTAGAGAATCTCATCTGATAACATCAGATTAACTTATGATCTGATAACTGAAAACTACGATGCGATCCAAGATGGTCAATCAATATATTTTAATTGATGTCATTGAACAGATACCAAATGCTATTTATGAAATATGTAAAATTTGTGACAGAATTATGTTAATTAATATGAATTCTCTTCCTGATGATGAATCTATTACTCTCCAACTTCTGAATTCAGTAATTGTTTATATACATATAATTTCTATAACATTTCCTTTATAATTTTTTTTTATTTTAATTTATTCATAACTATTATAGAGAATGATGATAAATATTGGTTTATTTAAAAAGCAAAAGTAAAGTGTGCATTAACATTTTATTCCAAGGTAATGTTATACAATTTTTGTATTATTTCTATTTCTCTTTATATTGTTTCGTTTCTTTTATAGCCAGCGCCCGTGTTGCCATATTTAAATTTTATTCGCCTTAATGTTGCCACACACAGGAGTGCTTGCAATCTCATACCTAATACATTACAAAATTATTCACGAGGTCAGGAAAAATAATTTTGCTCTACGGTACATTGTCTTTAGGTTCATTTTAGAATAAATTGTACTGCAAATTAAAGTTTGTTCAAGATACAGATGCTGGAGAAATAGAAGCGATTTGGGAGCAATGTTTTTATTTAGAACGAGGCCGTTTGAATCTGGATAATAGGGTGACCAATGTTAAAAAATATCAAAAATACAAAATACCTTGATACATATCATTTTCATCATATCACTATATATTAACATTAGTCACGAATTCTGTTTGTTCGTTATCCCTTCACGAATAAATTTCTTAACCAATCACAATTAAATTTGGCGTAGAAATAGCGTATGATTGGGTCAGTACGATTTTGACGTGAATACGTCTTTAAATTTGCTACCATACAGTGGCAATTCAAAAAGCCTAATGATAACAAAATCAGGAGATACAATTTGACAATCTAGTTTCGGATCTATTCTCTATATCCAAAACTAAATTATATCCCTGGTTAGCTAAAGGATCAAAGAATTTATTATGCCATGTCAGGACTGTAACACATCGCACGCGGTAAGAGGGTAAGCGTAACGAACATTTACAACGTAACATTTCGAAGTCATTTCAATCGACAGCTCTTGTCAAAGTTTATTGACTACATATAAATCATTAGAGTAAAATCGTTACTGTGTATATAATAAGGAGTTAAAATAAAAAATATACCAAAAATATATATAATGTTGGTCTATACGCGTCGAAAAAAGCCAAATCGAAATACAGAACTGTATAGGGTTGAAAAGAGCATTTCAAAACCAATCGAATGGTACCAATAAAACACTATATGACCGAGCCAAGTAATGGCGGTAACGTAAACAAATGAATGCGGCCAAACGGATCACACATACCTATAATTAATTAATAAATAACACAATAATTATTTATTTAGTTGATTTATTTCCTGAACCCATTAAATGGATCAGTTGCTATCACAAACAAAACATGGACACCCGGAGGAATTCCTATGATTATGACATACAAAAATAATAATAATTTATATAGAAAATATAGTCCGTTTAAAGACGTATTCACGTACAACAAACGGCCGTGTCCATGACACAGCCACACCACATTTTTTCACAATAACACATCGAAAATCACGCACAAGAACTCGCGGGAAAAGCTGGTGTAGTCATATGTATTAAATCAAGAACAAATACATTAATCACTATTTGTCAGTGCATAATTATTTGCAGGATAAATATTTTATATGTGGCAATCTGCTGAATATGGTTTATCTATGATCATGCCATGTCGACCAAATATAAGCTATATTCGGTTTCAAAACAAAATGTCTAATATAACGTCCGCACCTTTTACTTACATTATTTTGACTCTAGTAGAACCTAGATATAATATCAAAGAGAGCAAAATAAGATATTGTATTATTGTACTTAATTAGTTAATGGATAATTGTTAATGTTTTTAAAATATTATTATTTTAATTACTAACTCAAATTTATTGAAATAATAGCTTTCATGGCGGTTTCATTTCTATATTCTATAGTCATATGTAGATTGTAAGGTACAATGTCTCGCGTCGTAACGCTCACAGACCAAGGGATGAATCTACCCATGGCGTTGTCGATCACGTCAGCATTTATTTATTTATTTACAAGGCACACATTACAGATAATAAGTAACTATATTTACAATTACAATTAATAGTTTTTTTTTTGACAGCTATATTATCCAAAACTATATGCATGCACATCTATGCTTAACAAATATAATCATACAATCTTATAAAGTATGCTAACTTACAAATATATATGATATTAAGGAGAAAACCTGTGTTTATGGACTATGTGACGAAATTTACTCAGACTAAGATGAAATATGTCCAAGTCGGTATCGGCACAACAGGAGACGCAATTAGTGATAGTATTATATGAGCGACACATGTTAGCAATCGGATTATTAAAGGAAACGTTATTTATATAGAAAGGAATATGAAACAGTCTAGTACAACGACCGCGAAAGTTGGTGTTAAAATTAAGCAAGTATAGTAATTGTGGACAGTCTATAATATAATTAACTATTTTATATAGGAAAGTTAATTCAATATATATATATTGTATATTGGTATTGGTATAGTAGACACAGGTGTTGGTATGTCTGAATATAAATATGAAAAAAATATGTTGAGTAATTATGGGCACCCTACACATAAGGTTATTGTTGGGTAAGTTTGATATTTGTACCTGCGTGTTTTGATTCGAGAGAGGCGAGGGGTCGAGTGTCCCGCGGCCACACGGCTCACCATCAAACGTGAGCAAACAAACAGACATAACATTCCTCGTGATAGCTTACGGTTATTGTTGTTAATCGAAACATTGTATGATTCAGCAAACACTGATTTTGTGTTGTCGCGAAACTGGACATCGTTATGTTTATCGCCACAGTCATGTCAGATATATCTCGTATGTTGTATTAGGAAGATAACAACTTGTCACAGTGACTCGCTGCATCGCTTAGCGTTTCCTTACTAGGTAGTGCCTGTAGTTTAGGTAGCTGTAGAGTGATATTACAATGGTGATCTTCCATACGGATTATCTGATGAAATGAAACAATTTTCACGAATTTGACTAAAAAAGTAAGTTATGCTAGTTTACCGGCCACTCTACGTGGTGTATGAAAACGCTAACAAGTAAGCTATCATCACTTTAAATATGTATATAATCATATAAATATAATTTATTTGACGTCATAGAACAGCTACCGAATGCAATTAATGAAATATGTAATATTTGAATTTAAGGTAACTTATGTATATTCGAAATTTGTTTTACAAATTTTATAATACATACCAATTTTATTTAATGTCAATTAATGTTTTCGACTGGAACTGTTTAAATCTTATCACAATAAATAATTAATTATATCTGCACCAGCCCAATATTAGAGAAGGGGCAGGCTTTTTAAAACGAGGGTTCAGTTCTCACGAATGGAGCCCTTGAGGATGTCGCTATCCCAATGGCCTATCATACATGTTCTTTTGTGTCCTATAGTTCCTGCTGCTACGAAGTTCCATGCCCACTTAATAATTTAGTTATTTTAGTGTTAATTCTGTAATTGCTTTCGTGTACCTACAGGATCGAAGACAATTTTCATAAATATATTTTACTAGCCAACCCGGCAACGCGTTGCTGTGGCTCGGATATTATATGCTGTATTTAATTTGAATGTTTGCAAATAGAAAACGTTTCTGAATTCATTATAAGACCTTAAAATATTTTGCACGTTTTATATTCATAGTTAAACTACGAAAAACAAAACAATTATATGACATATTAACATTAATCAATATATAACAATGCAAAGACGTGGCATAAATTGTTTAACTAATAATTGTTTAGATGCTTATATTGGTATTACAAAAACTGACCTAAATATTACTTTAAATCATTAAAATCCTTTCTTCTATATTATAACACGACAAATTGTCTACACTTTATCTAAATGCTTTAGTATAGCGCAATTTCGACCAACGAATGACCTACAATTAATCTCCAGTCAGCGCTGTCATGTCTGCTTAAGCTGGCTTATTACAAAACGTGATAAACCAAGACACTGTGACCAACTGTATAGTGGTAGTGACTTTGTCAGACACAATAGCCAGTCTTACCACACGGACTCTGATGTGTCTACCTGAATAAGAATACGACGTAATGATATTTACGGAGCGCATAACAGCTCCTGCAAACCGCAATGTACGTAGATAAATATTTTTACAAGTAACATGTTGTGGTGCTCGTATTATTCAAATGTGTACCAATAACATAGCATTTACGGTCGACCATAAAACTACAATCGAACCGTACGAATAAATATCGGACCTCTGTAACATATAACCTCTCGTACACTGACACTGCGCTCACTGGATAGTGCATTATTTCGAGCTAACGTTCTCCCTTGGTACAATTACTGATAAAATATAACTGTTTAAAAAAATAACCAATAGATATTGTTGATAACATAATCGTAATTTTTTGAACCGAAAGAAAATAATTTTGGTACGAGTGCATTATCGCCTCATATTTAACGACTATTTATATATAGTAACTAGCTGTTACCTGCAACTTTGTGTCATTTATTAACATAACAATATAACATATGCACAAAATAACAAAAAATAAAAATTCTGGTTTCTTGACACTTTATTAACTTAATATATTGAGTGAGTATATAAATCCCTGATCTATTGTAATAAAGTCAGCGTCGTATCAGCATCCGTTGTATTATTTACCAGATCCCTACAATATTAAATGAAGCTGTTGCGGGATTTTTCTTTTAAATAAGGTCCAAGTGTCTAAGAAGTCTTTTTTAGTTTTAGAGAGTGGTTTTTATGTGATACACTCACAATCGCAGACCTCTATACTTTTATTTATATAGATATACAACGTATACCAACTTTCATTGATTTAAAGGTAAAGAAGTTTGATTTTCTTGAATATTCTCCATGATAAAATATTTTGGTATCATTAGCATTCACGATGATCGGTCAAACAGCGTTGAAATTTATTAATGTCATATATTTAACATCCCTTTTCTAAATGTTATACATTCATTCATTTTCGATTTTGTAGCCGTCTGTTAATTGAAATCTGTGTCGTCAATCAAATGATCGATATAGTCCAACCAGTGGTATAGCTATCTACATCTAAGTGGGGTATTAATAATTGTCAAGATATTTCAGTTAACGCATATAATTAATAAATTAAGTGTTAGCCTCCGTCTGAGATCATCAAATCAGTTGAGGAACTGTGTTTAGTAAGAAAAATAGCTGCTAATCGTAGTTGCTCTCTTTTTTCCAATACTCTAAGTTTTACTATACCATTCCCTTATATTACAATTCCTTGAAATAGCTATTTCGGTTCAAAAGATAAAGCCATAGGTCAATCAACCGTTACTAAATTGTTACAAAGTAAGCCCGAACAAAGCAAGCGTATCCAGCATTTACTATATTCGTGTATGAGTTATAATAATACAAGGCGTAACGTGGGTTATGGGTTAGGTCGTAACCCGCGCTGAGGTTAATTTTACACCTGTACTTATTTACCTTGCCTTAGTACATACAATCTTAATAACATTCCCTCCAGTTTTTACATATCTCTTGATACAAATTTACATCAAACATCATAATTGCGTAAGAGGCTAAACAAAAGAAATCTATATATTTCCTTCATAGTTATGGAACATGGATAAGTCATTGTCGCTTTTCAGCGTTATTTTTTGGTATATTGATCTTAGTATAAGGGATCAGATCTTTCAACAAGACATTATTAATTTTTTTATTTACAATTTCGGCATTACAAGTGTCGGCAACGTGTGATAGTTTTGGTGTTAGAAGGGTCCATATCCTGTAGTAACCGCTTACTACTAGGTGGTCCACATGCTTGTTTTCCACCACGGAAACTAATATTAGACTTACAAATGCAGCTGCCGGACTACAGCGATAACAAGCGGGCGCTAGAAAATATCATAATTTCATAACAATAAATTCCACAACTCATTCAGTATAGTACTGTAACGTTGAGCTGAAGTTTCCCACTATTGGGCAAGGACTTCTTTTCTAAGGAATGCACCGGGTTATCCACCACCCCAGTAACCGAAGTATAAGAGATTTAGGACACTAAAAGTTCATTTTTTTTAATTCGTATTTTATGATTTGTAGGTGGTAGAGCCACGCTGTAGCTATTACTAGTTTCAGCATGAATGGGTCGGCTCGCCCGAGGTAGTACCACCCGACCCACAGAACACCGACGTGAAGTAACAGTGCTTGCATTGTTGCGTTTCATTCGGTCAGTGAGAGCGCCGGAGGACCACCTCCCTTCACCATTTCCCTTCCCGTTTCTTCTTTC
>MU159272.1:0-112379 GCA_015888305.1 Antheraea pernyi | reverse complement strand
TTCCCTACCCATACCCCCTCCCCCATACGCAGGCTGACACTTGCGATACCCCTGGTGTTGCTGGTGTCTATAGACGGTGGTGATCACTTAACATCAGGTGGCCGATCTGTTCGTTTGCCTCCATTTGACATTTTTTTTAAATGATATACTAAAAACATTGTAGGGGTTTAAGAATCCAAGTTTCCTACAATGTTTCCTTCACCGCCAGCCGGTATTGTTACTGTCACAAATTTGTGACTTGCAAAAAATTCATGGATGCAGGCGTTAGCATGTAGGATTAAGGCGTGAGCCTGCGAACACCTTATCCAATATTCTGGTGTTCTTAACTATTCGACCAACATAACTTGTAATGATTTTGAGAATGTTACTTGTAAGTTGATGTATAACAAAGGCATTATAACATTTACGTCAGTATTATTTTAGAGAAACGGCCGAATTTGTTCTTAATGAATATGTAATTGCGGTAAGTAATAAATTAAGTGAGTTAAGGAGCTTAATGCTCCGTGTAAGTTTGCTTTTCAGTTCACTTAAGTTGGAACAAGTTTGTTCAAGTTGCGCTAAGTTTTTGTGACGGCCGACAAGCGTAACACCCTCCCACTATCTCCGGTTCACTAGTTATTCGAATTATATTTTGAGTACAGTCAGGCTATTATAATGGTTGCCTGTTTAAGTAACTATATATTTATAAAAAGATATTATTAACTTTAGATTATGTATTGGAAATTGTGAACCTAGAGTAAGAAAGTATTAAAACTATCAAAAGAAGAACAATGTATCAGTGTGTACACGCGGAGGAAGTTCTTTGGAAGAAACTTCTTTGGGTTATATGTACCACTTACATATTATAAAACAAAGTCCTCTCAAAACTACTAAACGGATTTTCATGCGGTTTTCACCAATACATAAAGTGATTCATGAAAAAGGTTTAGGTTATCAGGGCGGAACAACGTTCGCTGGGCCCACTAATTAAACTATATATGTATATGACAATGCTCATAAAGTATATACTATACAAAGTCCCGTAGTATAAATACTTAACTAAACATTTTATTTTATTATACTACAAAACTCAGACTTCGTTTATCGCGTAATTTTTTCCCTACCAAAGACTTCAAAATACTGACAGTTGACATCGCATCAATCGACGTAGGTTCAAATCCTTGCGACTGTCCGTCTTCTTCAGTGAAAGAAAAAATGTGAACGAAAAAATGAAAATCTATTTTTAAGCATCTGTCGGTGTGTTCCGTGAGTTGCAGTTGAGAGCCAGTTCCCTCTAGATATGGCGTGTTTACCATCTTACAACATGATATTCAACATCAAACGAGATTGTTATCAAATGCTGGAATCTATAAACTATTAAAGAATATATCATTCGATGACAAGAAAGATGTGGTGTCGCGGGACACCAGGTAGGAACGAAGTTCCTTCGGATAATATAGAATCGACAAAATTTGCAAAAAAAAAAATTAACTAAATTAATTAAATTACCGAATAACCGATATTATAATTATAATTCACCGATTAATTAAATTAATTCAACGATTAATTTCACCGAGAATTCGAAAGAAAGAAGGAGAAAGAGAAAGGTATTATACACTACTCGCTTGTGTATACGACTGTCGCGCCTGCGCACGTCTCATTTAACGGTTTTATTCCACGCACTTTTTCTTACGGTTTTACTATCACATTTTTTTCAGTTCGGTCGCGCAGCAAAATCCCTATTTCCTCCAAGCCTGCCGTAAGGAACTTCGTTCCAATAATTATAATACGAGTGAAATAATTTAGGTTAACTGATAAATGTTACTCACTTCTTTATGTTTATTCAAACAAAGCTCCTGTCGATGTAAACCTATTGGACAATATTCAAGTATTCGATCATAGAGCTTGCTGATATCAACATAAAATAAATTACTCAAGCAAATTATGAGTTACAGAAACGTTGACAGACCAAAGTGTAAGCATAGAATATACCTTTATACCATAGAGTATATAACACAAAATCATGTCATGAGGCATTATTGATTTTTAATAGTACATAATATATAAGAGAATCCTTACTAATATCATTAATACGATTGTGAATTTGTTGGTTCGTTACGCTCTTACTCCTGAAATACTCAACTATTATGTAATTTCGCATAGACGTCGTAAGGGGTATAGAAAAGTACATACGATACCCTTCATCCAGTAGAAAAGAATAATTCCCGAGGAATAGGTCAGGTCTATACTAACGCGAGTGAAAGAGTTTTATGTAAGCAGACTCGTTATAGCATACTTTTTTTATATATTATAGGGGGCAAACGAATAGCCGGGCCACCTGGTTGTAAGTGACCACTGCCATCCATAGACACTAGTAACACCAGGGGTGTCGCAAGTGCGTTGCCGGCCTGTGTTTAGGGGAGGGGGGAATGAAGAGGCGAGTGGGAGCTGGGAGGTGGGTATCCGGAGCTCTTACTGACCGAACGAAACGCAGCAATGCAAGCACTGTTACTTCACGTCAGTGTTCTGTGAGAGGGTGGTACTATCCCGGACGAGCCGACCCATTCGTGCCGAAACCAATGATAGCTTCAGCGTGGCTCTACCACCTACAAGCTTACTTAAATGGTAATATTGATTTGGAAGGCTTTTGTAAACAGGCCTATTGAATATACCAGCTGTAAAATAATTATTAGCTTATATTAGGTCGAGTGTACAAAGAGACGGATGTCATTGATAGAGAATTGATGGGCGCAACACGATCGGCGGAGGGACGCGAAGCGACGCGGACGCTGTAACGTTCTCACATTTAAATATAATTCATATGTTATATGAACGAACATATATCGATATTTACAAATTAATGCATATGACTCCATTTATTTACCTGCTTAAACAATTGTTTGTTCTTAATAGTTGTTCAGAGTACTAGTCTTTATTGGGCGTTCAAATAGAAGGACAACAGTGATCGATAAGAGTTTAACCTCCAATAGTTGTCATCAAGATAGTGTTACCCAAAAAATACCACAACAAGAATCACTATATTCTTTAACTTTTGATTCCTGGATGAATTTTATTGACTATTTTTTACTGTAAGAATCGGATTAATGTTTCGCATTTGATTAGTAGAAATAAATTAATGTTAACATTTAGATTGATTGTTTCTGATGTATTTAAATAGCTAACCCAACTCCTGCACGTCCAACTCCACTTTACTATCTATTTCCAATGCCCTCTTTACTACCACATTTATATAATAACAAAAATAGAGAGTAATAACTTATTTATTTACTAATATTCTACTGACTAACTGATTCGTCTATATGATATAAAAATAGTTCATTGTTTTTTTTTTGTCAAGAATTTTTCAATAATAGTTTTACTGACCCTATACAAAACTTCTTCTCATCAGTTTATGTGTTTTCCGTCAGTGAGTTTAAATATATTTATAAAGTAGGAAATATTCATATATACTTAAAATCTATACTGTTACTGTGTACTGACAGTTTAAATTATTTCATGATTATGTTATTTATTTATACATTATGCCTTAAATAAGCAATGGCAGACTTAATACCGAAGGCATTCTCTACCAGTCAACCATTAGGTGATGCATATATTAAATCACTCCCTAAAAATAAAGCCTAATATTTGTATTAGCTGTACCATTAACTTATCTTCGCAGGACATAAAAAGTTACGTTATTTATCCCGTCCCGAACTGTTTGACTGATTATTATAATACAGATAGGTTACTCTTAATAGAACACAAATCTTCAACGTTAAAACACAATAAAATCAGATCGAAAACGTATTTACAACAATAATCCAATATGTAACCCCTTCACATGCTGTTGAAACCGGTACCATGACGCACGTGTCACGCACACGCCGCGCACACGGCACGCACGCGCCCCAAACACTTCCACCCACAATGTTGTTTATAAATATACAGTAATTATGTTACCGAGATTAGAAAGATAATAAATCCTTTTTTAATGGAAGTACAAAACAGAACCGACATATTTAGGCAAATCAAATTATAAAGGAAAGTTTGTGTTTCATTTTTGAACTCAGTCGTGTTATAGACGACATCAATATATAACAATAAAATACTCATAATAAGTTAAGATAAGTTTGGCAAACAAGCATGAGGGCCGCCTGATGTTAAGCAGTCACCGCAGCCTATGGACGCTTGCAACATTAGAGGTGTCACATGGGCGTTGCCGACCCTACTAGTAAGACCTTAGTTGATGAACACAGGATATATCTGGGAGACACTCAACTCACTCCATAAAATGTTTATACCAAGCAGCTTCAAGACGAAATAATTTTCGCAAAGTAATGTATGGGGGTCGCTATGTGACAAATAATTTCGAATCAAGAAATATACTGAGAAATAAATAAATTAAACTAGCTTTTGTTCGCGGTTTTGCTCGTATTAAAGTAGATTTGGTAGCTGGTTAGTTGATCCCTTGGAAAATGACATATCTAAACATATAATGACGGAGATATCGATTAACGTACATTTAAAAAAAAACATACAGTCGAACTTAGTAACCTCCTCCTTTTTAAAAGTAGGTTAAAAATCCAGTGTCATGATTTTTGTCAACGACGAACTCCGAAACTAATCAACCGATCTTCATAAAAATTGGTATTTATATATAATTTGGACCAACTTGAACGATAGTTTATATTTCCATTTATCATCATCTTCTTACCCTTATCCCATCTAAGTAGGGTCGACACAACATGTTTTCCTTTTCTACGCTCGCCTATCAGATCTCATCTCAGTCATCACACCTTTTACACACATATCATTTTTCACACAATCCATCCATACCTTTTCGGTCTTCCTCTACTCCTATATCCATCGACCGTCATACTCAAAGCTTTTCTAGTTACATGTTCTTCATCTCTCCTCATAACATGCCCACACCATGCTTACGATTATATATCTAGAGTTTTTGGCGGGATTTTGGTCTGTTATGTATTGAATTTTTTATTTTATTCATAAATTTGTGTTATTTGACTCTATATTTTGGTGGTGTTTTACGTAATACAGTTCGTTTATTGTGCATAAGTGAAGTGAATGGAAAATAATACCATGGACCATGAATTTTGAGATGCCACAACAACTCCCTGGAAAGTTCGAACAAAAAAGCCACCTTCTTGTGGGAACATTGAAATTATTCACACGACACTTATTGTGTAAAATATGTAGTAATCTCTATTGAAACAAAGTTCAGTTTTTAGTCTACTGATTTTCAAACCAACAATCTCCAGTTTTTCTCCCCATTTTACCAGCCTACTCTGGATCTCGGTAGCATTTTCGCCGACAAAAACAATATCATCAGCAAACAGCATACACCAGGGTGTCTCCTCCTGTATGTGATGTTAACGCATCCATAACAAGAAGGAATAAATAATGGCTTAAAGCTGATCCCTGGTGCAAACCTACAGCCACATTGAAATTATCGGTAACTCCAACTTCGGACCTAACGTGTGTTGGCTTGACTGTACATACAACGAATAAGTTGTAGGTACTTCCCAGTCACTCTTTTCTTTTTCAGTGCCCACCACAGATCATCTCGGGGTACTCGATCATATGCCTTCTCCAGATCAACAAACACCATAATATGCAAATTCTTATGTACACGTCTGTATTTATCACACAGTTGCCGAAGTGCGAAAATAGCATCTGTTGTCGCACGTGCAGGTATAAACCCAAATTTATTCTGAGTCACTTCAGTCTCATCTTTTATTCGTCTCGCTATCACTCTTTCGATAACATTAACTGTATGGCTGTTATTCGGTGTGTCCTCACATGATCATACCATGGTTTCTGGCCGAAGCCTAATAACGCAATCTATAGGTCGTGCGTCTCTCCGCAGGGGTACGCGAATTATAAAATAGTGTTCTGGCAGGTGCAACAAGGAATCCTTGCTACCTAACAAGCTTCCTCTTACCGACTGCAACATCGTTATTGTTCAGCGATCACCATATTAATAATATGATTTTTTTATAGAAATCGACGTAAAGCTCAGTCATCGTAACTCATCCTCATAGGTTACATACAGTCGCTGTTTACTCACAATAGCACAAAAATAAGGAACTCCTCCAAGGGTTGTAAATCCATCGTCTTTTATACATTTAACGTGTGTAGTATTAGTGATAGGTAATATTTCGATTAATAGTCTCAATATATTTTAATTACAAATTAATGACTGTCAATGTTTGTGACTTTCATCAGGCTCGAATAGATGGCGCTTTAAATTAGTTTGTTGATAAAAACTGTAGGACTGACTGTTATAGATATCTCATAGATAGCGCCATGTTTTAATTTTGAATTTTGGTTGCGCCACGGTAATTTCCTTTAAATTTACCGCAATATTGTGATCAGTCCGCGACTCTTTCCATCCCGCTCATTACATTTTCCATTTGGTAAATGCATACTCTCATTATCGCGTCACGCGACGATAAAGATGCGCCGCGCCGCGTGCTCGAATAGTTTGATTCTTTCGCTTGGTCGAGTGGGTAGCAATAATCGCATCGCTCGACATAATGCGTACCGACATACTTTTATAATCAAATATCGTTTATCGTCAGTGTTGACGGAGCGCAATCTGTGCAGTCCACTCATAGTATAGAACTTCAATGGCGCCGAGAACGCAACGGCGCCACCAAATTTATTTTTCAACTCCAGTTTATTTTATGAAGCACGTGTCCAGTTAATCTATTTCTATTATATATTCTATTATGTAATCTCGTTTTTTCTGTATCAATGTAACCAGATTACCACATAATAGCATAATACTAAATACTTAATCATAATTTTAACTCAACATGTGTAAACTGAGCCATAGAAACAAGTGGCCGGGTCGGCTAGTATACAATAGAAAAGAATAAAGATATATCACAGTTATCGGTGGTATTACTAGTTCCCTGTCATAGGAATGTGTTAAAGATTCGCATGTATTTGTGAAATAATTAATTATGTCCACAGATCATGATCATTGATACTTATACCATCCCACTTATAACACAATTATTCTCAATTAAGTCGTAGTTTGAAATAAAAATGAGATCTTAAAAATAAGTTTACAAAATTGTAGAGCATTAAGTTGTGACAGCCATATTTTTGACTTCTGGTTGAAGTTAAAGTAAGTCACCTAAAGAAATATCAAAGAATAAAAACGTCTCATTTAGACACGGAACTATATAATTGAAACAACCTTGATTTAACCATTCGATTTAATTCAGTTATAAATAATTCACGGATTTAGCACAGCTCCTGCGAGCTACGAATTATTTGTATTACTTCCCACAAATCCACCAAACACATTGGAAGATACTTTTGTTTTTATTTCTCAGTTGTGATCCATAGACCATGACGTCTGTTATAAATAACAAAAACCCATGACACATTTTGCACACTATACCATTTAATATTCACCTCTCAAATGTTATAGACCAAGATTCCAGAGCTGCCAGACCTATCTTAATTTTAAATGGATGAAACCTTATGTTTCGACTGGTTTTTATGTACTTATAACGCTTTCGCACTCACAGAGTTCGAGACTGGGGCGATATATAGATATCAGGAGACAAAAGTGACAAAAAATTGGTAATTATAACAACTAAAAAAAATATTAAAAAATACGCAGAGAAGCCATATCCTTATAAAACCGTTGTTCATACGTTCTTCCAATTGATATTCAATTCCAAGTAGCGCGGAGAAAGATCGCCCCGGGACATCGGCCAATTGAATTTGAAAACAGAACATTGCCCCCCACCGCCGCGGACGTCGCCGCCCCCTCCCTACGACTGCCGTGGCAAGGGACCCCAACTTATCTGACGGAAAATGGATAAGTATTTATTAGATTGGTTTTGTATAAAGCTTACATATTCTATACATAACTCATAATGAGTCCCTTTGTTGAAGAAAACTTGGTGACACAATCACAGCATTTATTTAAAATGTTAATTATTTTTCATTGTAATAGTAATTAATCAATATCATACATTGACAAACAAATTGTTCATTCTATGCTTAGATTCACTAAGTCATTAACAGTTTTTGAGGTAATAAATATTGTTAGGTTTTATAACAAAGTCCTAAAGCATATTACCGATTTGCCGCATAATGAGTTCAAGCATAATGAAAATATAAGCCAGATCGAGTTTTTTGTCTGTTCTTCTCGATGACTGGGTTGTTTGTCCGAATCGGTGGTAGCTAAGAATTAGCGCCTTCTCAGGTCCTAAATTAAGTAAACTATATTTTTACTTTTGATTTTGACTCGAAAACAGTTTAAATAGGTAGTTGTTTTGATGTGTATATTTCTAACAAAAGACATAGCTTTTCAAATAATCCAGTGTATATGCATGATACATATACTTATAAAATTAAAAAGTCTTGATCTATCAAAATAAAAATCAATTCTCGAATGTATTTGTACGCACAACACTTCTGAATGCTGGCACCTATTTGACTAACTTGTTCGCTTGTCATTTTATTTCATTACGGTCGTACTGCAAAATAAACATATGGTCTCATTTTGTACATCCTTACATTCGTGCTAAGGGCAGCCAGTTTAACAATATAATTAATAGAATAAAAATCGTCGTAAGTGGGTGGATTCTGAAGTTTCATTTCAAAATACATGAAATAATTAAAGAATTTATTACAACATAACACAAAACATTGAAGGTTATTATGTTACGAGATATTTATATTCACTAGAAGCATGGTCACCGCAGCTGCCCTCTGCCCATCGCGGCCATTTTCCCGCCCATAGACAACAGTTTTATTGTTTTTATATTTATTTATTCGAGACGGGTGTTTTTGTGTTATTCTGCCGCGTATAGTTTTTGGCGTGTGCCTTTATGACGTAGCTATGGGACGATAGCCCGGGGACAGAATTATCATGATGTGACCGTTGAGCGAATCGTTAAAACAATAAGCGTATTTTTTTGTCCATAAATTAATAGAGAAATGCTTAGATTGTTTATTAAGTAAAAATATACAATTATATCTCATTTTTCAACAGTAAGTATCTAACATATGCACTTTTTAAATTGGATTACAAATCTATAGAATCTTAAGTTTCTACAGTATCTTCTACGTGTAGCGACAATATCTTCTGAAGAAATACATATAAGTTACATCATATTTCTATCTCAATCCCTATTAACACTCTCAATTTATATGAGACAGTAGGTATCAGTGTTCAGCAGTAGGAATTGAATACTATCCTTCTGAAGTTGGTTAATACTCACAGCTGATATACTGTAAGGCTATTTCGTAACTTTTAAAAAAATACTTTCGTTATTTAAAGTATACTCGCGGTCGCGGCGGACGTTCGTTCGTTCATTTGTTAGTTCAAATGCCCGCGCAAGTAAATTTATATGACAATCGATTGAATGTTACGAAAGATGAGGTATTATAGTAATCGATCATATTAAAACTTCTCCATGAAGCAACACGCAAATTATGCCAATTTAAAAAGTTATTGAATAAAATAAGGTTATCACAGTCACGATCTTCCTTTATAACAAATTATCTACATTTTAATTATATTTGTTTATGAATTGGTCGGCAAAAATGGTGAGTTTATAAATCGAATGTATAATAATAATTCTTAGGCATATCCATAGTTAGACAACGGGGCCAGGTGAACCCCAGATATGATAAGTCAGCGAGATTCAGAAATAGCCGTCGCGTTTTACACCCCCTGATATTTTACCCCCAACAATCATACATTGAAACATATACTTTATTCATAATGTAATAAAGTTCGGAATATTGTTAGTACGAGTACTTATATCGTCTATTTATACCACAGTTTGTATGAAATCAATCCAATATCAGTCGTTTGATCGGCTCGTTACGGACGACACAATGTTTATATTCTCTATTTTCTTTTCTAATAATAGGTTTTAAGGAACATCCTTACCATCACTAAATCACAACGATGGTTATTGCTGTTTTTGGATTATTTTACATATTGTCCATTTAATCTATTCTGCTTAATGTATGCAACGTGATTAAATAAACAACACGCTATGAACTCAACATTTGCTACGCAACTTTACGGTTATGCCTTTTTGCTAGTGGCTAAACTTTAGTAATTTAGTTTTTGCAGCATCCACGCCTGGCTACACTAACAGCCAACATAGTTTGTCCATATATTAGATAAATATTTAATGAACATCAAGTAATTAAAACGTATTTGAGTGACATTTAATTAAAGTAAAATTTTAGATTAATTATTTGGATATTTCATAATTGCATGATGTAGTTTCAAATTGTATTATACTAATCCGCATGCAGAACTATTTAATGACTAACTGTAATCGAAAAAAAGTGGAGCGCAGACATACATACTGCCGAATTTTTAAATTAATTATAGTGGGAATTATTTAAATTTCATAATTTGTAAATTGAAATTATTACCAGTAGTCTCTTTCATTTATATTGGCACTCCGAATAATAATTATGTACCCACTTTTTATACAGTTTATTAATTCATCAAATATATGATGGGCTGCATAATATCAATATTAGATGTACACGGGCTCTTATACTACGCGCTGCTACTCTATCGAGAGCCGCGCAAGCGCTATACGGTCGATCACGTTTACTAGTTTACGCTGTCATGAAGCGAAATTATAAATCTATGTCCTGCCAAAAAATACCGCACAACGCATGTAAAGAAGTTTTCACTTCAATAATTTGAATATCAACCTTCGAATTTTTATTTTTTAATGGTTACCTACCTTATAACCCCAACCGAATATTTTGTACACGCCTTATTAGTCGATAAGATTTGTATATATTGCAAGGATTGCCTCATAAATAAACAGACCAACCAACCGATAACCAGTACACGTTCAGTAAGAAACGACTAATATCGGTTTAAGAAGAGTTAGAAAGTAAACATTTGCAGAAACTTTTATCAGATATGGAACTCGGAAACCAAAATCTAACAAAACTGTTACAGCGTATGCGAAATCTGAGAAGAAATAAAGTTTCCGATAATACACTACGTTTCATTGATGAATTTACTGCCCTCACATGTTCGTGGAGACCATTCGTAAATAAACTGCGATCGAAGAATTAGCCAAATTAGCCGACATAATATCGGAACAAGTAAACTTTTCAAATCAAAAGCAACAATAACCACCGAAAAATCTATAATTCATCCAGAGTCTATTGCTTTTGTACTAGCCAGGATTTTCTTTGGCAGCTGGAAATACGTTAATCCCAATGATATTATAAGTAAAATTATAATACCATTGGTTGATCACGCAACGCAATAAAAAGTCACCTTTTTACATCTAATGTAATTGCCGCAACTCGTCCTATTATGGTACTCCCATACCTGCGTGCATCGGCACGAATTTTTGGCTATGGTCACACTAAATGCAGATGTAGGAAGTTATTATCGTCATGCGTTACGAACTATCGGGCTACATGACGATAGACGCAGCATGATAACTGGGCTGGCGGGTTTTACACACATCAAAGGAGTTTAGCGGACGCTAATGTCGAGTCATTGGAAAGACACTGGTGTGGCAACGTTTAATCTGCGCCTTTATCGGAATGTTTTTTGACGTTATTTTTAGCGCGACAAGTAGTCGAAGCTTCGTCTCGCAGATATGGGAGTAGCATTATAAAAAGGATAGTGCATGTGACAGGTCTCTCACCATATGTCTTCTTCTATTTCATTTTTGGCAACCAGTCATCTAGTAGACTATTACTGCCATTATCAAGTGAGTAACGATATTACAAGATGCCATCTTGTTAGAACTTTCCTAGGAATTTTTGTGGCAAGTCAGAATCCATTCTCCGTGGTATTATTTCCGTTCCACTTCACTTTTGCACAATAACCAAATCATATTACATAAAGCACCACCAACATTACACAACATAGAGCCAAATAACACAAGATTATGGATAAAATATAAAGACCACTACATACATTCCAAGATCCCACCCAAAACTCCTCACCATATGTCATCTCACTAAATCATAAATATTTTTCTTTATATGCATTAATTCCAAATATTGCAAAAGCAAAATTATGAAAATTATCACGTTCTTTTATAAAAATATTCGTAAAATACATTCATCTATGCATTCAATTTTATTATACTGAGTATTATAATATATATAATAATAGTTATATTTCGTAAATATCGTGGCTGAGCATGTTTTAACTCTTCTCTTTCTTCCGTGATGTTATAACTTATATATCTATGTTTAACGTTGCGAATTACTAAACATTCAACCACATTTTCAAACATAAATAACATCAATTTTGAGGTAATACAAAAGATATAAATTCACCCTGTAAGAGACACACTGCAGGGCCATAAGCCTCTTCCCGAAGGAAGGTTTGGGCGTAATCACCACGCCAGCCCACGACGTATTGGTGATTTCAAACTCTGAGAAATCCACAGTTCTATATTTTTCCCACATACAGTAGTACTACAAGAACATTTGTCAGGTTCAGGTTTTCTCACGATGTTTTCGTTCACCGTCAGCCGATAGCGTTACCAATTTAAATTAGTAAATGTACGCGAATTCCGAAAAATACGTTGGTACATGCAGGGGCTCGAACCTGCGGACATCGAAATAATATTCCACCGGTCAAACCACTAGGCCACCACGAGTAACCGATACAAAAGATAGCTATAATTAAGAATTCATTTTACTTCAAGAAAAGTAAGTATTTGTAGTAGTGTTAACTTACTTAAAATACATGTAACCAACGATCATAATACTTAAAAAATCTTTATTCATATCATATTGCAGAATAATCAACGTCAACTTGCAAAAGGAAGAGATACATGCATGATACTATTAACAAGGAGGTGGGCAAAAAACTTTGGTTTGCAGCTTACATTAATAAATATCTGTCGAGAAAATTTTATACACAAATTATGATACTGAGATTTGGACATCGCCGTTTTAATTCTCATTTATATCACATTATATAATTTCTTCATCCAAGTGCACTGAATGCAGTCTTCATGAGAATTACACTTTAGAACACATCTTTTTCATTTGTCCTGCTTTTAATACACAGTGCTTATTGCTCATAAATAAATTATTGGAAAAATATTAAAATATTTCACCTTCCCTACAGGATTTCTTAACTTGTCCTGATAATTTTAAACCTATCTTTGACTTTATCAACTCCACGCTTAGAGTAATTTGAGCAATTGTATTTTATAATTATTACTCGAAGATTAAGAAGATGTACTGTATGTAACGTACGAAATATTATATAGAAGATTTAGCCTTATGTAAAGTTGTGCCATAAATAATTAAACAAAGAAAAAAAGTGTGTGTGTATTTATGTACACGCGTTAGAAGTTATATTTCTTTGATGTAACAAGATAAAAATCTAAAAAAAATTGTATCTTTCGCCTTATTCTACGTTTGAAGACAAAACAACACTAACAATAGAAAAAAGGTATTTAATTAATACATTGAAAGTTTTAATACAAAGAAATACAGACAACAAATACAAAGAAACAAAATATTGACTATAGCTAAATTCAGGGTGTCCGTTTTTCGTGATGGTTGCGCGCGCATCGTAAACATTTACTCTCATTTTTACAAAAGAGGTATCTTTTGGCGCGTTAGGGAAAAATGATGAGAGTAAATGATAAGATAATAAATTCCTTAATTACTTCATGTATTTTGAAGTGAAACTTCTAATGCGACTTCCACCAAGGTTGCTTTAAACGTTTAACGCTAACATTGAGGGGGTATGAAATTATCATATAGAAAATATTTTGAAGTTAGGTATAACTTCTATTGCAAATAACATTTATTACTTTTACAGTGTTAGTTCAATTTAATACATAAATATAAAACAATTTAAAAAATAAAAAGCTTATTCGAAGTGACCTCCATTGGCTGCAATACAGTCCTTTAAACGTTGAGGCCAGTTATCAATAGAAGCACACACTCTTTTCATAGGAAAATTCTTCACTGCCAATCGTACGGATTGTTTTGGGGACTCCAAATTATCATGGCGTTTAAAGCAAGCCGTACTCTCTAAAACTGACCATAAATCATAATCCAGCGGATTAAGATCGGAACTAGACGACGGCCAGTCTTCAGTCCGAAACGTTCGTTTCCAACCAAGACTGCGTTGACCGAGCTTTATGACCCGGCGTCGAGTCTTGGTGGAAGGACCATTCTTGGTTATTGAACATGGTATTATTAAGGGGCTTCACTGCCTTCTCAATAATGGTATCTTGACACACTTGTGCCTATGTTTTGATACCTTTCTCACAAGAGTATGGCTCAGTCACTCGTTCATAGGTTCATACCCCACCAAACTATCACTGAAATCGGATAGTGCCTACGTTGCACTCTGTCGACTAATTGGGAAGCTTTCTTAAAGCTTTGAGCATAAATACGGTGATTTTGTTTGTTAAAACGTTGCTCAATTGTAAAAAAAATCTCATCCGTAAACAACATTTTTCTGTGATCTCCCTTTGGGTACCGCTTGAGTAGTTGTTTCAATTTTACCACCTTTTTTATCAGTTAAGAAATGACCAGTACGTCCCTTATAGGCTGCAAGTCCTAAGTCATCTTTGAAAATACGCGACCTGGTTCTAGGTGTTATCTTCATTTCCCGAGATAAAATCTTTTGTTTTCGGACAGGATTTCTTCGAATTCTTTCCCTTACTGCTTTGACCACCTTTTTCGCACGAACACTACGTGGACGGCCAGATCTTTTTCTGTCACAAACAGAGGAGGTCTCATTGTACCTATTAATAGCCCAGTACACAAACATTTTACTAATACCAAGCGTATGGAGAGTTTTAAATATTGCATTTGGCTCCATACCTACTTTGTGTAATGCAATCACAGCGATTCGGTTCTCTTTATCACCCCACTCCAATTGAATATCGCAAAATATTGTACATTGTATTGGCGTAAAAATGAAAAAACTCAATGAATAATAAAAATAAAAATGACAGATTCCAAATTGAAATGTAATATTTTGTTTATTTTTAATTGTAACAGTATTTATGGCCAGACTAAGTATTAACTTGGACACAGAAGAAAATTGGCTAAAGAATATATAAGAACTACCTATATTAACAACTTTAGATAGGCAGTATGGATTAATTCCTTCGTCTGTCCTATTGGACGATTATCATTACTACTCAACCGTCAACGTCAATTTGACATTTTCCACTTGATCGCGCGGCGGTAAAGTTGCCGGTTGTAATCAACGTGGTTTTGTGTTCTTTAGTAATTTGTGTATTCTAAAAATGAAAGGCAACAAGAACGTAGACATTGAGCAACTCAAGGACATCGCCAATAAACTAAGAATCGATAGTATTGTTGCAACAAATGCATCGAAATCGGGGTAAGCATAACCTATTTGTTATGGAATCTTTGCCGGTTAGATAGAGGTCTTTTGAAGGTTAACGTATAAATTATCGATAGATCGTAACTGTTATCAGTCCAATTTCGGTGTAACAGGTGCGAATTAGTTATTACTTGTATAAAAATTAGTAAGAGTTATTTATCGGTAAGCTGGTTCTTATTCCCTTTTTTTTAATAAATATACACGTTAGAATAGATATCCTTTAATATTAAAAGGTCGATTAATTTCTGCTACTAGTAGAAAATTAGAAATAAAAGGCTTATACCCGGATGAGATGACAATTTTTTTAGGTTATGACGCTATACCCACGTGATGGCCTATTTCCAAGGTTATCGATTTTTTATCAATTCTCACCATTACTATGGCTTATAATTGATATATGCAAGTGATTTTACTAATGTTGAATTATATTTAGGTCAATAAGTATTGTTATTATAACCTCGTCTATTGGAATCATTTATAAGTTTGTGTACATAAATTATTAGGATCATATAAAAATTGAGCTATTTGGAAAAATATTCATCTATTATATTTGCATTCAATGTCTAAACCTCTACGTAGGAATTTTAAAAATGATTCCCGAATTATTTGATACATTTATTTATGATTCATTAAACATATTTACAAAATTATTATTTACAAAAAAGAGTACAAAACAATAGTTCGTTTTCGAAATGTCTCTTCTTTATTTTAATTTGTTATTGAATTAGATATATGTTTTGAATTTGGAACTGTCTCCTACAACACAGTGTACACTAACAAACGAGGCAGGGATGGGTTTTATTGTAAAAATGCAATGTAACAAAATATAAAGTAAAGATTATTATTATTAATGTTACTAACCATTTATATTTTTTTTAATGAAGAATTAACTAACATTTTAATTTTATGTAGAGGAAGACCGAAAAAGGTATGGATGGATTGTGTGAAAAATGATGTGTGTAAAAGGTGTGAATACTGAGATGACATCTGATAGGCGAGAGTGGAAAAAGAAAACATGTTGTACCTACTCTACTTAGGTGGGATAAGGTTAAGGGGATGATGACGATTTATTTTGATCATAATACAATACATAAATAAGGTTTCAACATACTTTTAAGCAACATTGACCTGTGTAGCCTATACTTTCTTTTCATAACAGTATATGTTTCGAATTCAACAAATTCTTTTGTGTTTCTTTACCCTCAACTAGAAAAAAATATCTAAATGTTTAATTTATTTTGTCTTTGTTTCATTGGTGTGAAACACTTATTTTGTACATGTTGTATTCACATTTAATGGGGTTCATGTCAATTTTTGATCATTGAACTAACTTTTTTGGACCTTAAATAAGCATCATTTTCACTACAATACTAGATTTTCAATGCACATTTACCAATAGTAATTGTATACTAGTAATTTGATACATTCTATAATTTTAAACGCTGAATTTAAAGTAGGTTTACACCTATATATTTATTTACAATATATGAAAATAATCCATTCAATAAAATGTCATTGCCTTTACAGTTACTGAATTATTATATCCCTCTTTGGAAACTCATCTTATTAGTCTAAATATTACAGACCGTTATCAGATATCTCTATGCATTTGTAGGTAATTTGCATATGAATGATAACAAATTAGCAAGCCTTAAAAATAATAGAGCCAATTACAAAATTATTCTCTTGATACTGATCACTAGACAATCATCTATGAAAAAATAACGCAATAATAAAAATAATGCAAACAATTGGTAGCATGTTCATTGTATATTAATTTTTTTTTAATACAATCTCTGAAGTGTTGTTGATTATATGTTCTTCGTAAGACTATACTGCTGATAGATGCAGATCTACTGATGGCCATCATTCAACCACCCAATGAATATAGGGTATCTAAAAAGACTCATTAAGGTTTTTAGCATGCCCTTCGGTTTTTAAGGCATGGTAAAGCATGTAAATTGCATAAATTCAGTAATGTGAAATATATAGAATTCAAAAACAAAGGAGAATGTTTTGGTTATGGAATACAGGTCTGTGCTACTAAAGTTGACTAATGTAAATCATATCTCAACTTAATTAGCTAAACCAAACCAACACAATTGAATATTACCAATATAGTATATTGACACATACATTTTTATTCAAGTTTAATTTTATGGATGTCAACAAAACTACATAAAAAATGTATAAAGGGAGTGATAATTATAACCATATTTAATCTTACTAGTTGATTGTGAATCACAACCATGACAGAACTCTACCACAGAAAAATAATTATATCGACAAAAATTTCAGTATTGTCAGACAACCTTTATTTGTCATTTGTATCTATATCCTTGAACTCTGCACTGTCTGCACAGTTGATTGCATAATTTTCCATTATCACAATTGTTCATGAGAACAAGCACTGATAATGATTAAATATATGTGTTTTTAAATATAATACTCATTTATTTGATATATTCTGTGTAATCTTGATTTATTTTATTACTGTTTTGCAAGTTAGCAGCTTTGTTGACATATTATTTAAATTTATAGATGGATGTGTCTTATATAGTGAAATCTAGATCTTATGCACTAAGACCTAACTTGATATTGTTTTTTATAATAATTAGATAAAGTACTTTTATAGAATTAGTGGTTAAATATGACCATAGTAAATCAGTTTACTAAGTTTAGGTAATAGCAAAAAAAAATGAACATTTTCCAAATTATTTTATCGATAATATTAATGTTACTAAATATTTATTTTATAGAGAAGTCAGATGAGAAACAAAGGAGGAAGATGTAAATAATTGTTTTATTCCAACTGATCTATAAAAGAATAAAAATATAATTATCATTTGTAATAAAATTGAAAATAATTCAAGATCTACCTTCCAAATCTTAAAAAAAAGAAAAGCACATTTTATATACACATATTTATTTTTATATTACTCCATGTCCTCATAAGTCCCCAAAGCGCATACATTGACATATCACAGAAATTCTTACAACATATTGACTTTGATAATCCTATATTGTTAAATCGTGTAGTCAATATAAGAAATATTTTACTTATAAAAATATACAGTTTACACATTTTTAGTGGTGCTAGATTTCCCTTGAAATTATGTTTTATAATTTCGAATTGACAATCAGGCAATTAGGTAAACTTAAACAGACATTTTTGTCAGTAAACTTAATCTATGTTAGTAAAGATATACAATATATTTTAGACATTAATATATTTAGAGTCTACACCCACACAAGCAAAGTCATTAACCTGTGTAGGTGCACATACTTTTTAACAATTTCATCCAGTTCCAAAGAAACAAACTATCAGGTCTGCCCAACAACATTCTCAAGATACTATTTCAGGTTTCATACAATCAATCCATCAGAGAGTTTGTTTTTACGAATTATTGCTTAAAAATCATCTCCACAAGCTTGCATTGTTTGTAACCAGAATATAATAGTGCTGAAGCATACAATTATTTGAAATAAAACCTCACTGCCATATGCATTCACAGTTCAAGTTCTTTGTAATCTGTGGTTATCAACGGATGGCTCATAGACATGTTTTACCTTCATCATTACATATTGTAAAATAAAGTCTTCTGCCATGTCTGCCTATCTGTTTGCGATAAACTCAAAAATTACTGAACGGATTTTTATGTGGCTTTCACTAGTAGATAAAGTGATCCCGAGGAAGATTCAGGTATATAATTTGTAAAAAAAAATTAAAAATATCATGACAAGATAACGGCCTCCGGGCCCACTAATATAAATATAAGACTATACTTATGTACTGTTTGTATTTATGTATGTACTGTATATGGTTGCACAAAGGCATTAAAATTAACAGGTCCCTAATGAACCTGTGTATTGTCTTCGTGCGAAAATAATTATCGTGTTTGTCGTACTCACGCCGTACATCTTGTCGTGCGTGGGCAGTAGCATTCACACATTGTTTTTATAATATCCATTATATATTTTATTATTTACTTGTGTATGTAATAATGTATTTTTTATCTTTATATGAACAAACTCTAAGCTGAACCATTTGTTTATTTCAATTAAACTACACTAAATAATAAACTTCACCTGTTATTTAGGTACTGATATGATGATTTATTTATTTATAAAAAACTTAAATAGGCGCAAATTGAAGTGTCTGTTATTTCTCCACGCTAATTCATGTTACAAGTGAACCAATTTTGGCGAGACTTATTCAAAGATAAACAGACACCTATCCAAGTGTTATATTGTAAATAATTACGATATAACAAGTAATGATAAAATTGAACAGAGATATGTTAAAATCCATAAAATAGTTATAGGGTTAAATAGATACAATAACAAAAAACATTGTTAGTGGACTAATCGAAATAAAATCCTTATTTCTTATTAAACAATAAAATATTTTCACTAGAACCAAGTCATAGGTACTGGCAACTGTATTATAAAATGATTTATCTTCAATAATTATATTGTAATATGTTAATTGTGAAAGCTTAACATTCTTGTATTATTATGTACAGACACCCGACATCATGTGCGTCCATGGCGGAAATCATGTCCGTGCTGTTCTTCCACACAATGAGGTACAAAATCTCTGCACCACGAGACCCATCCGCAGACCGATTTATTCTCTCCAAGGTACTAACACTTTCCTCGTGTTATTTCTTCTAACACTATCTCTTCATCTGATTTTAATTTGTACAATGCACATAATATTAAAGAGTTGTGGTAATATAAAACCCTACAAGAACAATGACGAGGTTTAGTGGTTTACTGTTTTATAGCAACCCAAATGACATTATTGTCTATATTTCACAGTATTTATTGTGTATACAGTTAACATGGTCTGTGCCACGTTATACCACTGGTGATGACATGTTAAACTTGTTCTTTAGGTCTCATGTACCACCAGTGGTACACAATTTGATAACTATTGAAAACGTAATAATTATATGTGTCATGTTATGAATGATGTAACATAATTTTGTATGATAATATGTGATATAGTTCAGTGAAGCTGTAAAGCCTGTGAAGCTGTAAAGACCCTGCAGGGTCAATAGCGTAGTCAGTTCGAGGAAAAAAAAAACCCCTCAGGCTAATAGCATAGATAGTTCCAAAAAAGTATGATACATCTATTGAAGTGAAACTTCTAATGCAACTTCCAACAAGGTTGCGTTAAACGTTCAACGCTCCTGTTGAGGGGGAATAGAAAAAGACCATGCGAGAAAAATGATCAAACATTTCGTATCTTACTTTAGTTATCATAATCCCATTGTAAATGTTATAGATTTGGATATTTCTCCACTCGAAAATGATAATTAAAAGATGCGATCAATTGTGAATTGTAAGCAATGTTAATAAAGTTTGTCTTAAAGAAACAATATGATTTCACTAAAAAATCAATTTCTACCCCTTCATATTTTCATTTCCACATTACGAAGTTTCACTTCTTCCACGCAGAGGGACTCCACGCACTATGTTTTGTTAGTCAAAATATCAAATGGTCTGAAAGACATGTTAGGGAAAATGGCTTGGCACAGGACGTGTTAAGCAAAAATGTCTCACTTAATCTTAGGGATCCAAAGTGGTGTTAACTTATAACTATTTTTCCAGGGTCACGCCGCGCCGATCCTGTATGCCGCTTGGGCAGAAGCAGGCCTCTTCCCAGTCGAAGAGCTGAAGAACCTCCGCAAATTGGATTCAGATTTGGAAGGTCACCCCACTCCTAGACTGAACTTTGTGGATGTTGGCACTGGTTCCCTAGGCCAGGGTTTGGCAGTCGCCGCCGGTATGGCTTACGTTGGAAAATACTTCGACCAGGCGCCTTACAGGTTTGGGATGGGTTTTTTTTTTATTTGTTTCATTAATCATCATATTATTCTGGCCCACATAAGACATTCTACTATATAATTTTATATTACAGCAATGCTGGCACAGTACTAGCATTGGACACTATGTCAATCATTATAGATTTGAATCCCTGCCATGAGCCTAAGCTTATTGGTGAAGGAAAACATTATCATCTTTTTAATGCTCACCTGCCTAGCCACCAATTGAAAAATCTGTTGACATTTGAAACTGTGATCAAACCCAAAAGCCTAGTAACTGTGGGCTATAATTTACATAACAGTAGACCAACATTTTATCAGGATAGTGCATTTAAGAATAAGTATAGGTCAACACAATATGGTTACTGCACAGAGTGTACTGCCTGGTGGGTGACGGTGAGGCAGCTGAGGGTAGCATATGGGAGTCACTACACTTCGCCAGTCATTACAACCTTGACAACCTGGTTGTCATCTTCGATGTGAACAGGCTCGGTCAATCTGAACCTACTTCTCTTCAACATAAGGTTAGAATTGGAATATAATAACATCCAAACTAGGTGTACAAATTTTCATATCCTAATTAATTTATCTTCTTTGTACCCTGTTTTATTTTTATCGTGAGAATCACTGATGAGATAGCACTATCATGTCATACAACATCTTGACATTATTCAATAAGGGATCTACCAAAATGCAGTTGTGTCTTTATTTTTCATGTATTTCTTGATTGTGTATTGATGTATTCCATAACTTTTCTAATATTATTAGGCCAGGAATAATAAAAGTCTGTATCCCTTTACAAGTTTATTCTGACTAAATGTACAACTACCCTATAAGGGTGTTACCATAATAACATAGACTAGATGGTTACAATTTTCACATTTTAAATTCACACTATTTAATGGTCTCTATTTTGGCCATATCGTAACACACTCCATTAGCAAATGATGCACATCATCTCTCTTTCGATATAAATTACCATTGAGAGATTCCGTTTCATCCATGTAATATGCCAAAATTTCTAATGGATAGGGCCCTGAACCAAGTTTTAAAGCTATTCACATTCTCCTCTGTGATTTCTGTATACAGAACCTAATGCCCAAATTTTATAATTTTGTCTGCACTTCATCAATTGAAACAATGAAGATAATATACTATGAAGATAATACTCTATAATATTGGTGTATATATTTAAGAAATAGCACGACATATTCATCAAAGTAATGACTCACAAAACTAACAGCTTAAAATCCGTTTTGTGACTATCAAACATCAAAGTTAAATCAGTTCATCAAAGCCAGACCTTATTTATATAGAGATATGTATCTCAGCTGGAAAATGGTTAATTGCACAAGAAAAAAGCAGTTGCACATTATTTGTACCTCATAGACAACTTGTGCGAGATTATACATAAAATCATGTCAGTAATGCCTTGAAATCTGATATTATTAATTTATTGGCTAAGGTTTTGTGCACAAAACAAAACATTCTAAAACAAGTGTAATTTTTTTTAGTTTTCGAATTTTCTTTTTAGACTGATTATATATAGATCTAAAAATATGGTCTGAATTATATTACAGGCTGTGATGGCACAAGGAATCATATGAAAAAAATAGAAATTGGGCTCCTAAGTGCAAGGAATGTAACAAAATTTAATCTTGGTGGGCATTCTGCTCTAAAGTGACAATGCATCTTTCTTATACTTTTCGAAGGCCCATTATAGGTGTATTTAATACTTGTATGTTTGATTACTATAGGGTTGTAGATAACGAAATACAACATTCATCCTTGTAGTTTAGTTTAGTTAACATGCAATAGCTGATTTTCATATAATTTTCTTTTTTATATATATAAAAAAATATTTTTAAACATTGAATAACAATTAGGCAAGAAAAATAGGTGATTTATAATGATGTGACGTCAATCTAACATCACATTTCCACAGGGTCATTTAGAATATATCCTTTGATGAATATATTAATAAAGTAGCTGATACCCGCGGCTCCGCACGTGCTTTTTAAAAAATTATCAAACAAATGTAAAATTGTTAGTGGGTGTTAGTGTGTAATGTACACACATTACAGAAACGCTTTTTCAAAAACATTTGTAACTACGATACGACCGCCATCTACTGTAACATGTACAGTGTACATTAGATATAAGAATACTAATAGTATATCGAATGGGATGGGATTTATCATCAGCAACATACCTGGAACTTCAACCTACTATATACCAAACTCAGTGCTCACTAACACTATATAAGAAAGTAATGCAGATTATAAGCTATACATTATGGAACAATATATCTTAAATCCTTTATTATATAGATATCATATGTCCGTATTGTACTTAACTTATTCTTATACGTTGCTATAATCACAGCGTTATGTAGAAGCAAACGCGGTAAATAAAACAATATAGCCGCCAAATTGACCAAAAAGATGATATAATTCATATTACATACAGATATATGACTTTCAATTATGTATATTTATTCTTGGAGTCCAGTAAGGTACACGTCTCACGCGGTTGTAACATATTTTTGATCAATTTCAAACGGACGAATGCACATGTAGCAGTTAACCATTACATAGTGTACCAATTCAAATAGAAAAAGAACCATTAAAATCGGTTCACAATTGACGAAAATATCGGTTAACATACATAAAAAAGCTTTGATAGTTACTACATAACTTCAGAATTGGCAGTATGGATTAATTCCTTCGCCTTTGAACTATTTGAATAGGAAAAAAAAACTTTGAAAATGTTAGCTTTGATAGTTACTACATAACTTCAGAATTGGCAGTATGGATTAATTCCTTCGCCTTTGAACTATTTGAATAGGAAAAAAAAACTTTGAAAATGTTAGCTTTGATAGTTACTACATAACTTCAGAATTGGCAGTATGGATTAATTCCTTCGCCTTTGAACTATTTGAATAGGAAAAAAAAACTTTGAAAATGTTAGCTTTGATAGTTACTACATAACTTCAGAATTGGCAGTATGGATTAATTCCTTCGCCTTTGAACTATTTGAATAGGAAAAAAAAACTTTGAAAATGTTAGCTTTGATAGTTACTACATAACTTCAGAATTGGCAGTATGGATTAATTCCTTCGCCTTTGAACTATTTGAATAGGAAAAAAAAACTTTGAAAATGTTAGCTTTGATAGTTACTACATAACTTCAGAATTGGCAGTATGGATTAATTCCTTCGCCTTTGAACTATTTGAATAGGAAAAAAAAAACTTTGCAAATGTTAGCTTTGATACTTACTACATAACTTCAGAATTGGCAGTATGGATTAATTCCTTCGCCTTTGAACTATTTGAATAGGAAAAAAAAAACTTTGAAAATGTTATCTTTGATACTTACTACATAACTTCAGAATTGGCAGTATGGATTAATTCCTTCGCCTTTGAACTATTTGAATAGGAAAAAAAAAACTTTGAAAATGTTATCTTTGATACTTACTACATAACTTCAGAATTGGCAGTATGGATTAATTCCTTCGCCTATGAACTATTTGAATAGGAAAAAAAAACTTTTGAAAATGTTAGCTTTGATACTTACCACATAACTTCAGAATTGGCAGTATGGATTAATTCCTTCGCCTTTGAACTATTTGAATAGGAAAAAAAAACTTTTGAAAATGTTAGCTTTGATACTTACCACATAACTTCAGAATTGGCAGTATGGATTAATTCCTTCGCCTTTGAACTATTTGAATAGGAAAAAAAAAAACTTTGAAACTGTTAGCTTTGATACTTACTACATAACTTCAGAATTGGCAGTATGGATTAATTCCTTCGCCTTTGAACTATTTGAATAGGAAAAAAAAAAACTTTGAAACTGTTAGCTTTGATACTTACTACATAACTTCAGAATTGGCAGTATGGATTAATTCCTTCGCCTTTGAACTATTTGAATAGGAAAAAAAAAAACTTTGAAACTGTTAGCTTTGATACTTACTACATAACTTCAGAATTGGCAGTATGGATTAATTCCTTCGCCTATGAACTATTTGAATAGGAAAAAAAAAAACTTTGAAACTGTTAGCTTTGATACTTACTACATAACTTCAGAATTGGCAGTATGGATTAATTCCTTCGCCTATGAACTATTTGAATAGGAAAAAAAAAAACTTTGAAACTGTTAGCTTTGATACTTACTACATAACTTCAGAATTGGCAGTATGGATTAATTCCTTCGCCTATGAACTATTTGAATAGGAAAAAAAAAACTTTGCAAATGTTAGCTTTGATACTTACTACATAACTTCAGAATTGGCAGTATGGATTAATTCCTTCGCCTATGAACTATTTGAATAGGAAAAAAAAAACTTTGCAAATGTTAGCTTTGATACTTACTACATAACTTCAGAATTGGCAGTATGGATTAATTCCTTCGCCTATGAACTATTTGAATAGGAAAAAAAAAACTTTGCAAATGTTAGCTTTGATACTTACTACATAACTTCAGAATTGGCAGTATGGATTAATTCCTTCGCCTATGAACTATTTGAATAGGAAAAAAAAAACTTTGCAAATGTTAGCTTTGATACTTACTACATAACTTCAGAATTGGCAGTATGGATTAATTCCTTCGCCTATGAACTATTTGAATAGGAAAAAAAAAACTTTGCAAATGTTAGCTTTGATACTTACTACATAACTTCAGAATTGGCAGTATGGATTAATTCCTTCGCCTATGAACTATTTGAATAGGAAAAAAAAAACTTTGCAAATGTTAGCTTTGATACTTACTACATAACTTCAGAATTGGCAGTATGGATTAATTCCTTCGCCTATGAACTATTTGAATAGGAAAAAAAAAACTTTGCAAATGTTAGCTTTGATACTTACTACATAACTTCAGAATTGGCAGTATGGATTAATTCCTTCGCCTATGAACTATTTGAATAGGAAAAAAAAACTTTGAAAATGTTAGCTTTGATACTTACTACATAACTTCAGAATTGGCAGTATGGATTAATTCCTTCGCCTATGAACTATTTGAATAGGAAAAAAAAACTTTGAAAATGTTAGCTTTGATACTTACTACATAACTTCAGAATTGGCAGTATGGATTAATTCCTTCGCCTATGAACTATTTGAATAGGAAAAAAAAACTTTGAAAATGTTAGCTTTGATACTTACTACATAACTTCAGAATTGGCAGTATGGATTAATTCCTTCGCCTATGAACTATTTGAATAGGAAAAAAAAACTTTGAAAATGTTAGCTTTGATACTTACTACATAACTTCAGAATTGGCAGTATGGATTAATTCCTTCGCCTATGAACTATTTGAATAGGAAAAAAAAACTTTGAAAATGTTAGCTTTGATACTTACTACATAACTTCAGAATTGGCAGTATGGATTAATTCCTTCGCCTGTCCTATTGGACGAATATTATTACTACTACTTACTACGTTACCATGGCAACGTATATAATAATAACGTAATCGCTCAAAAGCAAAAAAAGTGCCCGATTTTGAAACATTCTTCATTGGTGCTCTGCTTCTATTGGTCTTAGCGTGATGTAGCCTGTAGCCTTCCTCGATAAATGAGTTATTTAAAACCGAAGGATTTTCTCAAATCGGACTGGTAGTTCCTGAGATTATTAATTACTTTTTTAAGGTCTGTTATCTACCAGTAAATACCCCGTGAAAATCGGCCCAAAGTAATGCGGACGAAGCCGCGGACAAATAAAGTAGAATATGTCAACCGCTATAATTTCGGTTATCTGGCAGTAAAATGTAAAATTCCCGTTAAAATAGGTCCAGTCGTTTTGGAGATTACCCAGAACAAACAAACAGACAAAATATAATAATATAAAAATATAGACAAAGTATAAAAAAAGTTTTTTTTGGTCTTTTGTAGCCATATCCATTCATCAAAAAGTTGTTATTTTAATTGTACATACACAAACTTTATTTTTATAATACGTAATATAGAACAAATAAAAAATTGGAAATAAAAGTAGTATGAACTATTTGAATAGGAAAACAAAATAAACTTCGAAAATGTTAGCTTTGATACTTACCACATAACTTCAGAATTGGCAGTATGGATTAATTCCTTCGCCTATGAACTATTTGAATAGGTAAACAAAATAAACTTTGAAAATGTTAGCTTTGATACTTACCACATAACTTCAGAATTGGCAGTATGGATGAATTCCTTCGCCTAAGAACTATTTGAATAAGAAAATAAAATAAACTTTGAAAATGTTAGCTTTGAAACTTACCACATAACTTCAGAATTGGCAGTATGGATTAATTCCTTCGCCTGTCCTATTGGACGAATATTATTACTACTACTTAACACGTTACCATGGCAACGTATATAATAATAACGTAATCGCTCAAAAGCAAAAAAAGTGCCCGATTTTGAAACATTCTTCATTGGTGCTCTGCTTCTATTGGTCTTAGCGTGATTATATATAGCCTATAGCCTTCCTCGATAAATGAGCTATCTAAAACCGAAAGACTTTCTCAAATCGGACTGGTAGTTCCTGAGATCATAGCGTTCAACCAAACAAACAAACAAACAAACAAACTCTTCAGCTTTATATATTAGTATAGATATAGATTTAATGAATCCGGTATATGTGAGAATAAAAGTATGAAATACTTTATAGACATAATATAGCAATTAATTAAAGTTATATTCAAATAACATGAGACTCTTCTGCTTATTAAATGACACCTGCTCCTCATTCATCTATCAAGTAAACCATAGGAATGTACAGTGGTACCATAACTACAACATTAATACTATAACATTAACAGTTGGAGGTATACGATTCTCGATTGAAAGCATTCGGCTTCCATTCATTGGTTGTTGATGGCCACGATGTCTCTGAGCTGGTGAAGGCTTTCGATGAGGCTGCATCAGTGTCCGGCAAGCCCACAGCCATTGTCGCTAAGACCTTCAAAGGGAAAGGGTTCCCTGGCATCGAGGATAAAGACAACTGGCATGGAAAGGCTCTCGGCGCAGAAGGGGAGAAAATTATTAAAGTAAGTATATAGGGGCTTAGCTTATATATCATGTTTAAGTAGAAATATATTTTGTAGAGTCAATGTTGTTAGTTTGTGTACAATTCCCAACGAATACTTTTTGTAATTTAAATAGAACATGCCATGCTTATTCTAATAACTTTATTACCGTGGTAATTTAATATACCAAAAAGAACAGTACTTGCTTACATTTAAAATGAGTTTGGCAAGCCTCATAAATATAAACGAAAACTGAGAAAAGGTGCGGACCAAGAATCTGTAGAAATAAAGAAAAAAAAAACTAATATGCCATTTTGTGACAAACAACAACACACTTCAACAGTATATACTATAGAAATTATGGTTACCTATAGTTAGAATAAAATGGAAATGCACTTTACTTATATGCTTTGTTGTGTGTTACATTGTACACGACATAACAGTTGGTGCTATATTGAATTGTGTGTCGTACTCACGCGACTGATGTCGGTCGATGTGGGCAGTAGCATTCATACATTAGAACATAGGAATTACGATTATATGCTAGCGATAGGATATACTCGTACAAGCTATTGCTTGTATAGAAATAGTAATTTAAAAGAGTGTTTGGGTGCTTGTGAACAATTTTTGTTATGTGATCGTCTGATAGTGCGATTGGACGAAGTAATCGCTAAATTTGTTTAACACCATCTGTTGCCTATCCTTTTTACTATATTGTTAGTTGTCATGTCTGGTTTTAAGATTCTTAAGGTTTCCAAAGGTTAGCCCTTTTGGATTGATTTGCATGTTTTTTTTTAGAATAATCTTGAATTTCCAAGAAGAACATCTATAGATGTACTAAAATAAAAATAAAAATTTGGAAAGCTATGCTAAAAATAGCTTTGAGTTCATGCCTGAGATTTCTAGTGCTTTCTTTATGTCATAGGAGGCAAATGAACAGGTTGGTTACCTGTATTGTGATGTGATCATTGGTGTTCATAGACACCGGCAACATTAGGGGACTCGCAAGTGCCTTGCTAATCTATGTTTGGGGAGTGGTGGAAAACTGTGAGGGAAGATGTGCCTCGGCTTTTTAAAATTGAATGATTAGCAGAATTCAGATAATGATACAAGTATTGAATAACATTCTGGTATGATCAGTGAGAATTCCCTATGTCCTTTTAATGTATTATTGTTTGTGACATTTTAGTATCCCGAGTGGTAGTTACATTACTGTGGCATATAGTAATAATATATAATGTGATGTGGCAGCACCTGGAGTCGTTGATAAAGACGAAGGCGATAACGCTCCGTGCAGAAGCGCCGTTGGCGGAGGCGCCGCGCGTGCACATCGCTGACGTGACGCTCTCGGAGCCGCCCGCCTACTCGCGCGGGCAGCTCGTGGCCACCCGACTCGCCTACGGAACCGCACTCAAGAAGATAGCCGACACCAACCTCAGGTAATCGCTGACGTGACGCTCTCGGAGCCGCCCGCCTACTCGCGCGGGCAGCTCGTGGCCACCCGACTCGCCTACGGAACCGCACTCAAGAAGATAGCCGACACCAACCTCAGGTAATCGCTGACGTGACGCTCTCGGAGCCGCCCGCCTACTCGCGCGGGCAGCTCGTGGCCACCCGACTCGCCTACGGAACCGCACTCAAGAAGATAGCCGACACCAACCTCAGGTAATCGCTGACGTGACGCTCTCGGAGCCGCCCGCCTACTCGCGCGGGCAGCTCGTGGCCACCCGACTCGCCTACGGAACCGCACTCAAGAAGATAGCCGACACCAACCTCAGGTAATCGCTGACGTGACGCTCTCGGAGCCGCCCGCCTACTCGCGCGGGCAGCTCGTGGCCACCCGACTCGCCTACGGAACCGCACTCAAGAAGATAGCCGACACCAACCTCAGGTAATCGCTGACGTGACGCTCTCGGAGCCGCCCGCCTACTCGCGCGGGCAGCTCGTGGCCACCCGACTCGCCTACGGAACCGCACTCAAGAAGATAGCCGACACCAACCTCAGGTAATCGCTGACGTGACGCTCTCGGAGCCGCCCGCCTACTCGCGCGGGCAGCTCGTGGCCACCCGACTCGCCTACGGAACCGCACTCAAGAAGATAGCCGACACCAACCTCAGGTAATCGCTGACGTGACGCTCTCGGAGCCGCCCGCCTACTCGCGCGGCCAGCTCGTGGCCACCCGACTCGCCTACGGAACCGCACTCAAGAAGATAGCCGACACCAACCTCAGGTAATCGCTGACGTGACGCTCTCGGAGCCGCCCGCCTACTCGCGCGGGCAGCTCGTGGCCACCCGACTCGCCTACGGAACCGCACTCAAGAAGATAGCCGACACCAACCTCAGGTAATCGCTGACGTGACGCTCTCGGAGCCGCCCGCCTACTCGCGCGGGCAGCTCGTGGCCACCCGACTCGCCTACGGAACCGCACTCAAGAAGATAGCCGACACCAACCTCAGGTAATCGCTGACGTGACGCTCTCGGAGCCGCCCGCCTACTCGCGCGGGCAGCTCGTGGCCACCCGACTCGCCTACGGAACCGCACTCAAGAAGATAGCCGACACCAACCTCAGGTAATCGCTGACGTGACGCTCTCGGAGCCGCCCGCCTACTCGCGCGGGCAGCTCGTGGCCACCCGACTCGCCTACGGAACCGCACTCAAGAAGATAGCCGACACCAACCTCAGGTAATCGCTGACGTGACGCTCTCGGAGCCGCCCGCCTACTCGCGCGGGCAGCTCGTGGCCACCCGACTCGCCTACGGAACCGCACTCAAGAAGATAGCCGACACCAACCTCAGGTAATCGCTGACGTGACGCTCTCGGAGCCGCCCGCCTACTCGCGCGGGCAGCTCGTGGCCACCCGACTCGCCTACGGAACCGCACTCAAGAAGATAGCCGACACCAACCTCAGGTAATCGCTGACGTGACGCTCTCGGAGCCGCCCGCCTACTCGCGCGGCCAGCTCGTGGCCACCCGACTCGCCTACGGAACCGCACTCAAGAAGATAGCCGACACCAACCTCAGGTAATCGCTGACGTGACGCTCTCGGAGCCGCCCGCCTACTCGCGCGGGCAGCTCGTGGCCACCCGACTCGCCTACGGAACCGCACTCAAGAAGATAGCCGACACCAACCTCAGGTAATCGCTGACGTGACGCTCTCGGAGCCGCCCGCCTACTCGCGCGGGCAGCTCGTGGCCACCCGACTCGCCTACGGAACCGCACTCAAGAAGATAGCCGACACCAACCTCAGGTACCCGACAGTAAGTGCACGGCCAGAGTGACGCTACAGTCGAGCGTGGCGTCGCGTCCGGCGTTCGCTTCGAACATGTGCATTAACGCGTAGGTGCGTGCTTGTGTGCGTGGAGCGGGCGTCGCGTGCTACTTCAAACTAGTTTGTGTTTTGCAGCCGCGACACGAGCGTCTACGTCATGTCACTCGAACAAATTATTTCGATGATACAAAGTAAATCGGAAATTACTTATCGTTTATTACAAGTTTTTCTGCGGGAGTTATTCCATCTGTCGCGTGAAAATTATTCGGTTTTAATCTTGATTCAATTTTCCGTAATATATAATCAAAAGTTATCACTTCCATCCTCGTATACTCATGAAATTTTTCTTTATTCAATCTAAATTTTTGATACAACGTATGAAACTTTCCAAACCTTCTTTGCTTAACAATGTCACTGGAACCTTGCCTTGACTGAGTATAATATTTTAGGCACAAATTTTCTTCTAAATATATCTCAATAATATCGTAGAAGGCAGACGCCATGATGAAAACGTGACTGATTCACACGAACGCCGAGCGTTCACTACGGCCACTCATACGCACTCTCGACCGCTCGATGCTCCGCACAACGCAACGCCGAACACAAATGCACTCTGACCGTACACTAACTCGTAAATATTCGTTATATTAAGTAATTCGTTAAACTGAGGTTTGTTATATTGAGGTAAAGTTGCTCTAAAATTTATTATAAATAGGTAAAGAAATACATAGTTTTATTCACCTCAACATTACGTACTTATCTTGTTATAGCTAACAACTTCTGCTTATAAATGATAACACATTTTTATCAAATTACTCTATATATTTTCTATTTAAAAACAATTAGGAAGGTAACATATTTTTTTTCCCTTAGATTAATAATCAAAATCAAACTAAAATGTTATATAGAGGTCTTGAGTTGACAAAATTCGTTAATTAGAGGTATTTACATTTTTTTGATAGTTGAAGATTCGTTATAAAGAAGTTGTTCGTAAAAAAAATCATTATGTAAAGGTATTATTTACACTGATTCTTATGGACCATTCGAGGGGATTAGGTAAAAAAAATTAAATCGAGGAAGTCCCTAAATTGACGTATGTTATATTAAGGTTGCACTGTATAATCTAGTGTCATAACGTTTGTCCACAGTGAAATCTGAAACTGCTCACTGCTAATCGTCATGAAATTTGGCAATTATAATTTCGTCCTACTTGAGCCATAGAATAATTTATATTTCAATTAATGCTCTCAATATTTTTTTAATTACAAATCAAATGATTATCATTGCTATTTATCGTAAGTTTCATCAGTCTCAAATAAATAGCAGTTTAAAGCAGTTTGTTGACAGAAAACTGTGAGACCAACTGTTATAGATATTGTTGGCGACGCACACGACGATGAGTAGCTTACACATAGTTTTAAACATAGATTTATTGATATTTTAGAGAGAACATATATATAGATTTATTGACATTTAATATAGATTTTAGATAATTCACGCGATCATAATAGAATAGAGATATAGAATTGTAGGTATGTTATGTGTGTATTGAGTTACTGAATATGGAATTATAGATGTGCTATTTATAGTAATAGGGAGTGAATTATGGATATAGAGAAAGATTTGTAGAATTATTGAATATAAATTGCAGTATGTATTGATTTATAGAATGATGTGTGTATCGATTTATACAATATGTGAATTATAGGTAGAATCGTATATATTAATAGATAAATAGGGACTTATGCATGCATAGAATTACTGAATTATGGATTATATAGAATTATGTGTTAGTATAGGGTGACTTATAGATTACATTCGCATTAAGTAGGGAATTACATGATAGAATAGATTAAAATTATACCGTATGGAACATATAACGTGTGTGTATGGAAACATTCGTAGAGAGAACATAATAGCATTACACACGTTATATACTATTGAATATTACGTTACGAGAATTATACGATCATATAGAACGGCAAATATGGAAGATTGTATAATTTAATATAGACAAACGTAATGGTTATAGAGGTACAAATTTTACAACGGTTACTCGTAACGGATGTCTTTTATCTCAGGATTTTAGTAATTACAACGGTTTTTAAGAGATTTAATAATTATATGGACAAGGACAAATTTTATGCCGGCTGCCCTTTGTAATACTATTTCCTAGAGACTAGGTGGTGGATTTTGCCTTTGAATAAAGCAATATACTTGAATAGAGTCCGTTGATAATATTTGTTAAGACGTTACGGTATCCGAACGAGCCCAATAAAGCAATATATTTTATTTTAGGGGAATTGTACAAACAATTGTCGAAAGATGTAACTCCAACGGGATTTTATGGCTTTTACAGTAAAGAACCTACAGGTTCTCACGCAACGGCGTTGTATACCGAAATTTCTAATTTTATTATGTATCGTTGTGAACGATACACTCACGTCTCACCTCATTTCCACCTCACCACGCCTAACCGCGGGCCGGTGACGTACGAGGGCGAGAGGTGTCGCCATATTGACAGGCGGCGCCCCCAATAGATATCTCATAGATGATGTAACGCTTTAATTTTGAATTTCTGTTGAGATTTTTATTCAATTTTCCATTCGTTACCCAGACAAGACAGTTTTTAGGCAAACTCGTTGCCTCATAATACGAAATACTTAATCATTATTGTAATTCAACATTTAATAACTAGTCACAGAAACATATGACCGGGTCACCTAGTACTTTTATAAATGTATTGTTGTTTTTTTCCTGGTATATACACTGGTATTCTATTAGATTTATGCACTCATAACTCGTATTACTGTGATGTAGTTGAAATTACATTACGGAGAGAAGAGTGCTAGAATGAAGCGTTTGTCGTACTCACGCGGCTGCTCTCAGCCGATGTGGGCAGTAGCATTCGGACAAACAATTTGAGAAGTCATTGTTTATATATATATTTGAATACACTGAATCGTGTCTTAGTTACAATTATTTTAAGGCAAAATACTAATTTTATACACTCTCAAACAGATAACAAAATTGTCTGTACCAACAAGTAATTTTTTCTCATACAAATTGTATGGATTTTTTGTCATGCTTTATTTATCTGCTTGTTTGAACACGCATCACTGCTAAAGTACTACATTCACGATAAAGCCTCACAAAGAGAATCTTAAAGCATATCCCTGAGTAATCTTTAATCTTAGTTTAATTGAAATTGGTTCTCTATCTCAAATTATTGTAAATTGAATGACAACAAGACTTGAGTACCAGAAACAAGTAGATATTTAAACGGACGTAATACTTCCAGATGATTTTATCAATAATTGTTTTTGTTAAATAAGATTCCAAGCGGACGAAATCGCGGGCACAGCTAGTTTGAGAATATAACTATTTTTTATAATTTTTCTAATAAATATATTATTTTAATTTTTATTGCATGTAATGTTAATCATAGTTTTGTATTTCAGAGTGATCGCTTTGGACGGTGACACCAAGAACTCTACATTCAGTGACAAACTACGCAATGCGTACCCGGACAGGTAAACCAACTTTTAACAAAACCTAACTAATTTTGTTATTGATATTGGATACATGATTTTTGCCATTCATAGCAATTATTTCGTTTATTCAATGAAAATGATTTGCACTATTGTAAATTAAATCTGTAACTTTGTAATGTAATTTTTTTTTCGTTTGTTTCATTTAAAATTGTTTGAATTTGGATTGGATTCTAACTTTAACTCCCTGGAAAGTTTTAACAAGACGGCCACCATCTTGTTAGTTAATTGAAATTATCACAAGAAACTAGTAATATGATTACCTACTCAACAATGGCAGTAATAGTCTACTAGGAGATTGGATGACAAAAATAAAAAAAGGGTTTTAGTTAATTCCATCATTCATTAACATATGCATACGATTTTGGTTTAACCAGGAGATTTCTGTAATATAACAATGAATATGACAGAACAATGTTTCACTTATAGCTAATTTTAAGATCAACAATGGTATGAAGAACATACTGAATAATAATAATAGAATAGTAAATTGTGCCTGTGTATGTACGTGAGTGAGTAAGTATGTGTGTACGTGAGTAAGTATGCATGTGCCTGCGTATGTACGTGAGCAAGTGTGAGTGTACGTGAGTGAGTAAGTATGTGTGTGTACGTGAGTGAGTAAGTATGTGTGTCTGTATGTGTACGTGAGTATGTATGTGCCTGTGTGTGTACGTGAGTAAATATGTGTACCTGTGTGTGTACGTGAGTGAGTAAGTATGTGTGCCTGTATGTATACGTGAGTAAGTATGTATGTGCCTGTGTGTGTACGTGAGTGAGTAAGTATGTGTGAATTTATGTGTCAGTTGCATATGCTTAACATGGATTGAATATATTCAATAACTTTTGATAGGTATTGTGGTTGAACGCGTGTCTATATGCTTGTTTGTTTGTGTGTAGGTACGTGGAATGCTTCATCGCAGAACAGAACCTGGTGGGAGTGGCGACGGGCGCGGCCTGCAGGGACCGAGCCGTTGTGTTCGTTTCAACCTTCGCCGCCTTCTTCACCAGGACCTTCGATCAGGTCAGCTCCTATTACTCTATGCACCGTAATGTCTTGATGGTCTAGTGGCTTAACCAGTGATAGAATCATGTATCACCTAATTTTGCGAAATTTGTGTACATTTACTAATCCAAATTGATAACACTGGTACATAACGTATTATATAGGGGAAATAAATAAGGTAAAAGTAGTTAACATAAAACATGTTTAATATACAAAAGGAGCAATTGCAGGCGAAGCAAAAATATTAGAGATTTAATTTTACAAACATTGTGATGTTAATAGATTTTTTAAAAAATGTATTTTATTTGTAAGTAACGCGTTAAAATTACACATTAGTGTTTTAAAAAATATTACAGTGGATCAACTATAAGTGTACTGTGTCTATTTTCAAATGATAAAACAAAAACCACAGGAACCAAATTAAGTCCTATTATATTTGTATTTTGAATTATCTATAAAGAAAAGAAAAAAGATGAAGCATGAAAAATTTCAGGGATAATAATAATTTGTACCTGAGTCTCCTAACAGGACATAGAAAACGTCTTTCTCATGCTTAAATTAGTATGATAGAGATTGCAAAGGTTTGGTAGTTTTGATAACAAAATCAGTATTGCCATCACAAAATATGAGTTCAAGTATTTCTTTACATTACTTCAGATATACATTAGATTATCAAGAATATATCGGAAGGCCACCTAAATGATAATAATTATGAATAACTCAGATCCGTATGGGCGCCATCAGCCAGTCCAACATGAACCTAGTGGGGTCCCACTGCGGAGTCAGCATTGGAGAAGATGGACCCTCGCAGATGGGTTTGGAGGACCTCGGCATGTTCCGTTCAGTCCCCACGGCCACAGTCTTCTATCCATCGTTAGTACTCATCCAAACTCCTACCACCTCTCTCTGAGAGAACTACTTCTAATTATTATTATTTTTTCGAAATATCGTTATAAACTAGTGTGTTTTAAATGGTTGAAAGGCGGCCATAATAAGATGTACAAACATTTCCTTCACATGTTAATATTACCTGTATTGTTATCTATTATCTGTCTTAGTGTCCAAATATTGTGGATTATGTAAAGTAAGGATTTTAAAAAACCTTGTTGGTTAATATTGTTGGATCTGATAGAAATCTATATGACAATGACGGAATTCTGTAATGTGCCACAGTGACCATAGACTAAGACTACTTATAACTTATAAGACAAGTGAGAAAAAATAGTGTGAACTTATTCTACGAATAATAAATGCGTGTTTCAGAGATGCGGTGTCGACTGAACGTGCAGTGGAGCTCGCAGCCAACACCAAGGGCATCTGCTACATCCGCACCTCCAGGCCCAACACCGACATACTCTATCCCAACGATGAACTATTCAAGGTATTCCTCACACACATCTCTTTACAATATCCTCCTGTAAGAATATTGTAATATATTATTTTAATAATCTAGCAAATCCCGGTTTATATTTTATGTTTAAATGTCATCTACATGTTCGGGATTATAACTTCAAAATGGCTGTAAAAGATAACAATGAAACCACAAGAAAGTTTATTAATATTATATAATTTCATTTATATTTTCTTTGCTTGTTTCTGTTAGCTGTTATCAGTTTTGTAAGAAATTGATGATAGAGAATCGTGTCAGGTGGTATTTATTTCAGTAAACCGCTGTAGAGATATTAAAAAAAAACTTAGTTTAATCACACAGTTATATATTGTTCCCCCAGGATTCTGAAAAGGGTTCAAAATATCACTTAAATAACCACCAAAGTAACCAAGGTGATGTAAGTGAAAAAGTTGCTAGTGATTTGTGTGGTCTGGACAAGGAAATGTAAATCCGATGTATCTGGTATGATACTCAATTTGTCCTAAGGAATTTCTCAAAATTTATGTATATCTATTAATTAAACCCAAATAATGTTGTTATGTACATCTGTATGTGGAAAAAATATAGAAGCTGTGAGTTTGTTAGTTCCAAATATGTAGTTATTACGTTGTAGATTTGTGTGACGATTAGGTCTGTATATACTGTAGGAAGCAACATTGAGCTCCATAGTGGAATTCTTATACGAAGACACTATTAGTTTGATGATGTATATATCCATCTGTAGGTGGGTGAGGCAAAGGTTGTCCGTCAATCCGACAAGGACCAGGTGCTGCTGATCGGAGCAGGAATCACTCTACACGAGGCTCTCGCAGCAGCAGACAAGCTCAAAGAGCAGGGTAAGTTATAACCATATAACTTTCTTTGTAGCAAACTGTTATTAATGTTATTTCAAAGTTTTTTATGTCTACTTGAGGATCCAGTACTCTTCTATGATAAATATTTTTATTGTACTAATTTCCACCTGAGACTTTGAACACTTTAATTACAGTATACAAATCAATAATAATAAAACATAACCTATAAACATTGGGACAAATACAGATTTTCACATTCATGTAAAAACAGTGCATGTATCTATGTGTACACACAGAGGAAGTGAAACTTCTTTAGCTTATATGTATTCAATTATACATATATGAGAATGCTAGTAAACTGTATACTACACAAAGTCCCGTAGTATAAATACTTAACTATATATTTACTCATTTTGGTATCCTACTACACTCACACAGACACTCATATATATGTATAATAAACAAAATTCTCTACCGTGCCATAAGAACTCTCAAAATATATTTGCAGTCTCAAAATACTGTAATCGGGTCGGTGGTTCCAGACATTTCCTACATCTAATTTCATAACATATGTAATTCATTACATAGTATAAAACAAAGTCCCCTACTGCGTTTGTCTGTCTGTCTGTTCGCGATAAACTCCAAAACTACTAAACGGATTTTTATACGGTTTTCACCAGTAGATAAAGTGATTCATGGGGCACATTTTCTTATTTAATTTGTCAAGGATTTATTTACAACTAGGGCAGGATAACGTCTGCCGGGTCTGCTAGTTTAATATAAATGCGTATATATCTCTGTTCCAGTCAAACTGGTATTTTGTGAGCACTCTTCATATTTAGTATACTTTTCTGAATGTCACAGATGAGTAACCACAAATTCCTATATGGAAATAGGAAAATATTATGAAACCGACATTTACCGGCTGGTACAGATCAATCGAACTGAGACCTCCCTGCTTATTGAATTTAGTTAGTGATACGATATATCTTCACAAAATAACGTCTAATATCTAATAATACTATAGCATATATAATATGCAATAATATTTCGCTTGCGATTATGTAAATTTGGTACCCGATATCTATAGCGTATGGTGACGCGAACGAAGCCACTGACAAAAGCTGGTATTATATATAATAGTGAGTAAGCAGATGTATACACGTTACAGGTGTGAACGCTCGAGTCCTGGATCCGTTCACAATCAAGCCGCTGGACGAGGAAGCCGTGCTGCGCAACGCGAAGGCTGCTGGAGGCAGGATCCTCGTCGTGGAGGACCACTACCAAGCCGGTCAGTGCACCTCTCATAAATACATCTCTATTCATTCTTTTACCCATAAATTGCTAATACAAAATATGTATTAAATTTTTTTTTTTTTTCGAACTGACTACGCTATTGACCAAGCAAGGTCTTAACAGCTTCACCGGACTACTAAGGCGAGCGCTTAAGGCACTCAGCCGATTTTACTTTGACAACTAGCTCAAGGGTGCGCGGCACACCTCGGCTTTGGCTGTTGCCTGATACAAGCAATTCGCGACCTATCTGAGCTAACCTAAGCTAAGCTAACTATTCATACATATACGAGTTGTTGAAACATATATGTGTACCAAGCATACATACCTCAACAACTCCTATATATATTTCGTATCGGATAATAGTATGTATTAAAGGAACCGTCCAAGTATTACCTTAGCATATCTTTTATAATTCCTGAGCCGCCCCTCCCCTCCTTGATCAGCAAAACTAAGCAATATTCTCACTCTCCAATCCCCTCCCCTCTCATGTGTAAATATTTATACATAATTACTGAATTTTACAGAGAATCCGAAAAAAGATTTAAAAAAATATTGCTAACGTAATCACCATCCCGACCATCCCATTCCCTGTCATCAAAAATAAGCAAATCAAAAACTGCTAAAGCATGCTCCGTTCTATTATTTCTCACCCACTTATGTACGATAACCAAACTATATTACGTAAAACACCAACAATATTACAAAATATCTAGCTAAATAACACAAGATTATAAATCTATACATATAATAAAAATGAAGTGTCTCTATGTAATATCAAAATTTAAAAAAATAAAAAGATTGCGTATGAACACGCTTCTGATAACGAAAATGCAATAGTTTAAAATTTTTGTGTGTTTGTTTGTACCGGGTAATCTCCGAAACGGCTAGCCGATTTTGACGGGAATTTCACTATGATGTAGCTAAAATTACAGTGGGTTACTTAGGCTACTCTTGTTTATACTAGCTGTTAACCGTGGCTTCGCCCGCAGTACTATCTACAAAACAGTTCGACCGTTTTTTACGAGACTTTCACCGATAGATAGCGGACATTACAAAAAGTAATTTAGTCTAAAAACGGTTTCATCGATTTTCACGGGACTTTCATTGGGAGTTAGCTGACCTTATAGGAAGTAATTTAGGTTATTATATTTTAGACTAGCTGTTACCCGCGACTTCGTCCGCATGAAATTTAGCAAAACTATGTTGTTCACTGTAAACGTGCATAAGACGTGCGTTGGACTTCATGAATAAATATAATTGAAATTCATATACCTGTATCTGTGTATGTAATTTATATTATCTTTATCTTTTATATTATTGTCTAATGGTGGTAGAGCCACGCTGAAACTATTATTGGTTTCAGCATGAATGGGTCGGCTCGTCCGGGGGAGTACCACCCGACCCATAGAAAACTGACGTGAAGTAACAGTGCTTGCATTGTTGCGTTTCTTTCGGTCAGTGAGAGCGCCGGAGACCCACCTCCCCTCCTCTCTCCTCTCCCTTTCCCTCCCCTAACCCTTCCCTTCAAAAGATGGCAACGCACTTGCGACTCCTCTGGTGTTGTAAGTGTCCATGGACGGTGGTGATCACTTAACAGCAGGTGACCCACCTGTTCGTTTGCCACCTATGACATAAAAAAAAAGAAAAAAAAAGTCATTTAGTTTTATTTACCGCGCTTTCATCTACATAAGTCAGTCAACCATAGTAACATATAAGAGTATTGTTATATGGAGTTATATGGTGGGTTAAGGTTCCAAATGTGTTGTTGATGACAAACCCCATTTGACACACTGTTAGTATTTATATATCTAATGTATACGTTACATTTTAGTATAGGTGGCGTGCGCGTCGTACTTACAATTGTTTTTAAAGAGCATTGCTATAATTGTTCACGCTCTCACAATTTAATATTTCTTTAATACAATTTTAAAAAACGCGTGTGGAGCCGCGGGTAATATATAAAATTCACTACATGACATTCCAAGATCCCAACAAAAATGTAAGAAAATAAATATTTAAACCTTGCCATATATATTTTTTTCATTACTTTGAGATCAACTTTCTCAAATTTAAAATGCGTGTTTTTGTGTTGTCATATAGGTGGTATCGGTGAAGCAGTGCTCTCTGCCGTGGCCCTGCAGCGCGATGTGGTCGTGAAGCACCTCTACGTAAAGGAAGTACCCCGTTCAGGGCCTCCCGACGCCTTGCTGGACAAGTTTGGCATCTCCGCTCCACACATCCTGCAAGCCGCCCTGCAACTCCTGCAAGCTTGAACATACACACATACTATCTGAATCATTTGCTATATACAATACCCATACGCATCATAAAAAAGTTTATGTTTATATCTATATCGGTGAAGTTACTATTTACCTGCGTCCGTACTATTGACTATATCAGGGGAGCTACTATTGACTGGTTTTTATTCGATTAGTCTATTAGGTAGATTAATGGATAAAATCATAACCATGACGTCATACTTTTACATGGACGCCATTTTATTTTCTCCTCATATATATTAGAGATTCTATACTAATTGTAATTGTCTCAATTGAGTACATTTAAAAAATTATATTATCGTATGCACAAATATACTTTAATTAATATTTGAAATATATTTGTAAGTGACAAGTTACGCCATCTAAAGATGTAATGAATAAATACTATGAAGTATGAACTTAAAAACGCGTTATTTGAATCTTCCTGGCGCTGGTTATACTTTGATAGTGCAGTCTTGTGTCAATGGATGGCGTTAAAAACGAGAATCGTAGTTTTTGGTAATTATTACTGCCAATTTATTTTTGACTGGTTCCAGGACAAATTTAAATTAGTGCGTATTGTTTATATAAAAATAATTTTCAGTGTTATATAGCAAATGATTAATTTCAATTGAGATCGCAAAGGTGTTAAAACCGTCTGCGATGACATTCCGATACATTCATATCGCATTGCACCTTCCATCTTGGATCCAGCATCCAGGCTCCAGGCTCCAGTAGCTTGATGTATCTAATCCATAAAGAAAAGACACTCGCGCACAATAATTGTTATACATGGTTGTTATACGAACACTTGTTCTAGTTTTTTCTATAAAATTATTTAAAAAAAGAAGTATTTTAACACGTCAATTACTAAAACAAAGTGTAACTGTGTAATTCACAACTATAGCAGTTGTTTAATACATTCATTTGAGAATTGTGAGCAATATTACGTGTTAAAATGCTTCTTATGTTTAAAAATCGGTGCCTTTATATTATTATAAGTAGAAAGGTTCTAAGGCTGAAGGTTTTTTGATGGATTTTCCATGAGTTAGCGTTTAAGAGATGTTTTATTATACTGATATATACAAAATCATGTCGGGGACATGTTGTCCCATTTATATTGAATATATTTGTGTTGGTTTGCCTTGTGTTTACGGGACACAGTTTTTATACTAATTTCCTATAGGTTTAGGTTCATTATTAATTTGATGGGTCGTTGTTTATTGTCTAAAAATTGAATTACATGGTTGCTATCAGTTTAACATTGAAAATACACAATCGAAGCACAGCACTATACTGTGAGTACAGAAGCGGACGAAGCCAATTTAGGGCATCTAGGAAACGTTACTAAAGTCTTTAATTTTTGTGATAAAGGAAGAACAGATTTAAAAAGTTAAAATAATGAAACGCACACTCGAAAAGTCCACACACAAGGACAATACAAGGACTTGTAGCGTTTTCCACTTCTACTATTTATTTGGATTATCCGTTTCTGTATAAATCCTAAAGAAAGAACCAGTGAATAATTGTCGTATATCTTCCCGCAATAGTTTAGTTAAATTCATTAATATGTAGTATTACATTCCTGTTTATTTGCATTTTTTTCATTTGTTATTTTAATGGATTTTTCTGTAATAAAAAAAAAACTATGTAAAATTGTCTTTCTAATTTTTAAACCATACTATTGACTAATGTTCCTACTATTGACTAGATACTCGTGGGCCGTTCAAGTATTACATCAGAAGAATAAAGTAGGTGGTAGAGCCACGCTGAAGCTATTACTGGTTTCAGCATGAATGGGTCGGCTCATCCGGGGTACTACCACCCGACACACAGGACCACCCACGTGACCTAACAGTGCTTGTATTGCGGTCAGTGAGAGTCACCCCTTCCCCCAAACAGCCTGGTAACACACTTGTGACTCCCCTAATGTTGCTAGTGTCTATGGACGGCGGTGATCACTTAACATCAGGTGACCCACTTGTTCATTTGCCTTCTATAACAAAAAAAAAATGTAATTTAGTTCCTGTTGAAAACATCGATGTCTTATAAAAAAATGAAACAAAGATAAATATGTAAAAAATGAAGACATTTACAACAAGGTAAGTTATATATGTAAATAATATTGTTGAGTCTTGGAATAGAGTTTAGAGCTGTGAATCTACGACTAAGACAATTAGTTGAGGTGTTTGCAATTACATCGTACACAAAAACATCGATCTTCAACGTCGATCTGTTTTCCTTGTTTTAGAAAGCATTGAAAAAAAAAAAAATGATGAAATACAAAGTACAATAACCGCAATATAATTAAAAAAAGTATGTGTGTACTTATCTACACGCGTTAGAAGTTCTACTTCTTTGGAGTAACAAGATAAAAATCTTCAAAAAATTTATCTTTCGCCTTATTCTACGTTTGTAGAAAAAACGACACTACACAATAGAAAAAGTTCGCTATAGCTAACTTCAGGGTGTCGATTTTTCGTGACGGTGTGCCCGCGCATCGTAAAACCAATATTTTTTCAACTTTAGCCTAGTAAGCGATTCCTGTCTTGGTTCATCGTAGCCTGTTTCTAAAATCAACCGTAAATAATAGTAATAGACGGCGCTACACGTATGCTACATCGTTTATAAAGAACAATGTCAGGGGTTTCAATATAAATATTAAAACATCGATGCTTATGAACGATAGATCGGTGTTTTAAAACATTGATGTATCATTTGTATCCTTATGTGCGACTGAGGAAGCAAATGATACTACTCATAGATGTACTACTTACACATCACAAAACATCGGTAGTCCGGTGAAGCTGTTAAGAACATGCTTGGTCAATAGCGTAGTCAGTTCGAAGAAAAAAAAACATCGTTCATACAGAGCGATGTGTCGGCGACGTTAGGATCGATCACGTATCGTTTGCATCCCTAATCACAATCAAAGCTATTTGGTTTATTTTTTTAAGTGAAACTTCTTATGTGTCTTCCAACAAGGTTGCGTCAAACGTTTAATGCTACCACGGAGGGGGTATGAAAGCACTGTTGCGTTAAACGTTCAACGCTCCTGTTGAAGGGGAATACAAAGAGACAAAGCGAGAAAAATGATCAAACATTTCGTATCTTACTTTAGTTATCATAATCCCATTGTAAATGTTGTAGATTTGGATATTTCTCCACTCGAAAATGATAATTAAAAGATGCGATCAATTGTGAATATAAGATGCGATCAATTGTGAATTGTAAGCAATGTTAATAAAGTTTGTCTTAGTGAAACAATATGATTTCACTAAAAATCAATTTCTACCCCTTCCTATTTTCATTTCCACATTACGAAGTTTCACTACTTCCGCGCGGAGGGACTCCGCACTATATTTTTTTTCTTAAATGAATCAATTTAAATATGCAATGCAGAATTTGTAAAGACTTCTAAAGGCCTATTAAGACCAACGACTGTTCATTTAAAAAAAATATATTGGTAAAGGTTGGTAAGTTATTTGTTTTATTCGGCAGCGAATCTTACCTAAAGGTCTTCCTCATTTTACAGTATATTGATTGGATTAAATTTAGAATAACTTATCGTCAAAGCGCCCCGTGAAGAAATGTATCGTAGTGAAGCCATAGCATGCTGGTTGATCTTTTTCGAAGTTGCCTGGCTAGTTTCCACATTCACGTTGAAAATCCATTGCCAAGCACCTAAGGATGTGTTCCGGCAGTTGCAATTGAGTCGGTTCCTTGTCTTCCATCTGGAACCACATAATCATTTAACATCAGGCGAGATTGTGGTCAAACGCTAAACCGTATAAAATATATAAGAAAATTAATAACTATAATATTTTTTCAAATTTGAATACTTAAAAAAGAATAGCAAAGTAAAATAGTATTAGATATTAATCAACATATTCCATCAACATATCCAACATATCCAATTCGTAACGCAAAATTGTGACTGTTGAAATATTATTCCATCGATATGTATTCGAAGAGTGGTAATTATTTTATTTATGTTCTCGGTCATAGTTTTATTTCGAAGGTATTGTTATTGTAATATTACTTAACGAATGCAGAGTATGCAGTACATTCTAACAATGAACAACTCTCATATTAATATATACATCATCAGTACATTGTACCACTGAACAACACTCTCATGGTAATACGATATATAAATATATACATTACTAGCCTCTGTCCGCGACTTCGTTCGCGTGGAATAGTTACTATGGCTAACGCTAACACGCAGCGGAAGCTCTCAAGAGGAAAAAATACCCCGATTTTGAAACATTATTCATTGGTGCTCCGCTCCTATGCGTCTTAGCGTGATGATATATAGCCTTCCTCGATAAATGAGCTATATAACACTGAAAGAAATTTTCAAATCAGACCAGTAGTTCCTGGGATTACCCCCTACAACGTCACAAACTCACAACGTCACAAACTTTACCTCTTCATAATATTAGTATAGATAAACGATTTTAATGAAGAACTAACGAAGAGTTGTGTAGGAGCCTAGACTGACTCGGAGAGTATAATAGTAAAACTCGTAGTGCGTAAAATAGACTATTTAGTTTTACTCGATACATGGTATTTATAGTTACAAAAGATCTTTCAATTGTTTTAATGACATAATATTCGATTTACAATAAACTTAAACGTTTCAGCCAGTCAACAAAAAAGGATGACTTACACGAGTCATGAGCTACAGTTGTATTGAATTAAGTACTTCTTTATATAAATAAAAAACAATAGTTTTGTTAAATTATTTTATTGGTATTACATTCCTGTTTCCTTGCGTTTTTCATTCTTTGTTTCTATCTTGAATTTTTTAATGTGATAAACATTTATGTATACAATTCTTGCAATGTAACTTATATAACATTATTTTCATAAATTTTAAATTAACAAAAACATTATAAAACTTAACCATTAATGACTAGAATGTCTCTTTATTCGACTTAATTGCAAATAGAAATCTCAGATCGATTAGACTTGATATGAGAGATTACTTCTTAGAGTTGTTACTCTACGGAGCCGCTTAGTAATGCCAATATTGTCAGTTTGTTTTTAATTATCCGTTGTCCTATTAATAATATGATAGATTTAAAGTTCTAAATACTTAAGTTACATTATTAATATTATCTTGTTTCATATCGTCATTAATAATTTTGTTATAAATTATAATAATATCGTCTCAAGACTAATTGATCTTTGATTTCTAAATGTCGCTGTTATATTTACACTATTTAATTTCTTATTCTAGTGTTAGAGGTGTGAAATGACTAGTTAATTAGTATTTACTTTACACACCGCTCACAACGCGACTAATTTCGTTGATGTACAGACATCATGCAACACGAAATATTTGTCAAACTATAATCTCTTCCATTATTGAGTATAAGAGTCTATCGACAAAACTTGTATGTACTTGCCACACCTGATAATTAATGTATAAAACAAACGTGGACAAATACCAACGCTATTTAGGCTATCTATTTTTGTAATGCATTTAAATAATGTCTATAATCTTTATGAAATAAATTAGTTTACTATTGAAAATACAGTTCAATGATTGAATATAATTATTATTGGCGACTCAAACATATACTTACATCACATTTAAATGCTACCATTTGTAGTTGTATTCAGTCATAATTAATGATTTATTAAATGAATATCAATAAAGTCTTATACAGGTTAACAAATCTTGTACATTAAATTTAACAAAGAATAATTAACCATTCACTCTCAATTTAAAATCGTTATAAAGGTATTTTATTTGGACGGAGTGGCGATTAGTTTCCAATATCACTTACGCGAATATTATAAATGCAGTAATAGAACCTCCTCACAGTGACTCCAACTGAACTTTACATGATAATTTTATTAACTCAGATCCAAATTCACAAACTGAGGTATCTCTAGTTTCATTCAGAATACATCGTTAACTCAATATACACAACACTAGTAGCTGCCATTTGCACACTAAACTCGCTGTAAAGTTTTTCACACGCATCCCATGTTATTCCAAACAGTTATACAATCTTTCTGAAAGTCACAAACTATCCAAAAGACAAACTCAACTCACATTTCAAGTAAACTTCAGTTCTTGTAGGAAAGTAAGTGCAAATGTTGGTAGTAAATGTCTTAGTTATCATAAAGAAAGCGATATTATTGTTTCATCTTGTACTTTTCCAAAAAGAAATTCCACCTCGAACCCGAGTTTATATATCTTCACAAACATTCAAGCGTTGACGAGCTACCTTCAAACATATTTGGCCTTCATCCGAAAGTCATCGACCGTCACCCCCACTCGCCGGGGGTTGTTCCTTCGTGCGTCTGTTCACCAGCCTCGGCCGGTCTCTCCTCTAACTCCCCGGGCAAGTAATCCTTCCAACTCCTGAATAAATACCTAGTGAACTTCCTTAGCTGCCTGAATTTGCAATAAGTGGCGCCTTCAGCCGATTGCAACTGTTGCGTTTGTATCAAAAACCCCTTCTCTTTGAATGTCTGTTCAAGTTTTTCTCTTTGTAAACTCTTCCGTGATTTTCTCTTCTTTTTACTCAAATCTTCCTTCGAAGTCATACCCTCTTTTGGTGTACTGGATGAGGATTCTCCTGCGCCTTGACTTCTTCCTTGGTTGGAATCCCTTTGGAGGTACTCGTAACCTTTATTACCTTTGTTTCCAGTGCCACTGTAATATCTAAAGTTCCCACCGGAATCGACAGACAACATTTTTTTCTCTTGAAGCGAGGGCTTCGACCCTCCTGTGAATTTGAATTTGCAAATACTAACCTCCGTCGTTGGTGTTGTTGAATTTGTTTTAGTCGGTATTGGAGGGATAAATATCGCAGATCTCTTCCGTTTCACTGGACCTTGCACTGAATTGGGTGATACTCTTTTCATTTTATGTTCTGGACACTGTTTCGCTTCCTCCACCTGTTTAATTACTTTAGGGTCTAATAACTCTGATATTTGTTTAAGGACTAGCTTATTTTTACTCTCGTCCAGTGATGAATTATCAGAAACTTCACTGACGCTGTTAGGTGTCGGTGGATTCTGTTCATCTATAGACATCTGGCCAGCTAACCTTTGGTAGTACAATAACTGAGTCTGTAATGCAAGAGGATGCATATATATCCCAGCATTGGGCCAATAAACGTAACCTGGGAACTTGCCTTCCTCGTCCGGATTTGACGTGGATTGAGCCGGCTCAGATAATGTAGGAGACACATTGGTTCTATGTCTCGACAAATCAGGAGAGCTGCTCGCCGTTTGAGAAATGACGTTAGTATTTCTCTGGATAACGGAAATGGCGTTCGGTTGTTCAGACTTTGGAGATTCTTGTTCTGTACATTCCGCTTCGGCTTCAGTCTTAATTTCTGATAACGAAGAATAAATATTACCAAATTTCTTTTGAATCTGTATCTTTAAATCGTGGAGATCCCTAATGCAGAGGTTCAATGGTTCATCATCACTATGTAAAGGTCCCGCAATAGTGGGTGGTGCTTCAGGCATTGGTTCATCAGGACTATTGAACCTTGGAGGTGATAAGCTTTCCAATTTCTTCTTATTTTCTTGAGATAGTTTTCTTTCCAATAAACTTGAAATAATTTTATTCTGCAAATCAGTTTTCGGATTACTTATGTTTGGTTCTCTAAATGGTGGACATACTGAACTAATTTTATCTTCATGTTGAGGTTGGCCGGGAACAACAGTGCCATAATTTTCATAAATTAAATGACAAATGTCAGCTTTCTTTGGTTTCCTACCTCTTCTGGGCTTGGAGTTGTTCAACGTCATTTCTCCCATATAGGGAAGATCCTCATAGGAGACAATTTTGGTAGGTGCTATAGCAGGGTTCTTTTTTTTCTTCTCTTCAAGCTTAAAAGATTTTGTAGACATATTGATTGCGGGAATCGCAGCTACATTCAGTGTTCCCGTCTCATTTTGAATGCCCGCTAGCCTCTGTGCCCAAATTTTGAATGTTTCATTTGTAACGTTGTTGATGTCGAAATTTTGTTCAGCCTTCGGTTTATCTTTTTGTTTCTGTTTGGCGTTAGCTTTTTGCAAACTTTGTTCGTAATGATCCAAGTACTCTTGTGGTAATGCTTGGTGGTGAAACTTCAGTTTCCAACGGTTTTTCTGTCTATTTCGATGCTTTGGTTTAGAATGCTCACTTTTCTCGGCAAGGCGTTCCTTACTTGATGAGAGTAGTTGCTGTCGAAGTAATTCTTTATTCTCTGATGACCTGAAATTGAAAAAAAAAACAAAAATCAATTTCGAAATCCTCTTATATAGGTATTATGATATAGTTTTACATTCGTATAACAGAGCCATACAAAGCTAGTAATTAACAACCAAAAACTTTTAGTCGGCTATGGAGGAGTAAGTCTAGATGGATAAACCAAATTAAAGGTACTTAAAAATTGGCACGAATCATATTCGCACTTCGACCTTCTATGCATTTCTAATTGAAGACACCCAAAAGCTCATAACTCATAAGCAATTTATATTGGACAAACTGTTATGGAAATTTTTCATGTAATACTCTAAAAGTATTCTCTAAGTAGTGAATGTAGGTACTCACTTGGTAAGGATTGGAGGCGGCGCCGGGCACACATCCGCGCACGCCACGCGCCTCATCACTTCTGAAACAACAGCACATTCGATATTTAGAACAAAGCTCAACAGAATCCACTGAACTGCTTGCCGGCATATTCTTACTAGGACAATATGCTTAGTTCCAAATCTGATATTAATGAACACCTGATCAAATCTTACTATAAATAGATATAAATGATTATTCATTTCCAAATAGATTCAAATGTTTTTAAATTGAAAATGAACGATATTATTAAAATTAAATAATATAATTGATTGAATTGAAGTCCTGAAAAGGGAAAAACATTCAATCACTTTAAAATCATTATATTTATTCGGCAAACGTATCAGTCATCGAAGTCCGACGTTTAGAGATTTAAACTAGAACTTAATAAAACATTCAGTTACCGTAAATAAATAAAAAATCGTCGCCTATTTTTACTTTTACTGTAATAAAAGATGATACGAAATACACTATAGGAACTATATCGAAAATGAGTCATGAGCCATTTGAGCTCGTAGGATATGATCAGAGGAATTGCCGCACCGTGTTTGATACAGCAGTGGCTCCGAGTTATCGTATGTTTGCGTCAGACAGTATTATGTTCAGTAGGAAAATTCTCCGAAAACGCACGAAGCGATAGCGAAATGCTCGCCATTTAATTTGTAGGAGTGCGCGGCGGCGCGCCTTACGCGGCCTACGATATTTCGAGCGCCACTCGAAGCCGCTCGGGTTTCCCGCTCTCGCTACATACTAACAATAAAGCAACGGACTTTGTACACATTCATCATCTTATATTATCTCCCTACTTTGCTAAAATATTCACAAGAATTTCCTTTTTTATTTATAACTAACATTACAGTGTGGCATAGATGCGAATGTTAAGATGGATGCGTGATGCAACTAGAATGGAGCAGTTTAAGGATGACTATTTACGATTGGGGACGTTTTCCGAACTATTCGTATTTATGCGAGACTAAATAGAAATAAATAAATTATCATTTATCCATACAATAATATAATAAGACCACCAGTCTTCTATGGATCCGAGTGCTGGACTACGAAAGAGATGGATGAGAAAAGATTACATGTGGCAGAGATGCGAATGTTAAGATGGATTTGTGGTGTGACTAGAATAGATAGGATTAAGAATCAGTATGTCAGAGAAAATTTGAAAATAGCACCAGTGACAAGGTTGTTATGAGAAGATATGAAAATCGTGTAACTAAAAAAGTTTTGAGTATGAAGGTGGACGGGCATAGCAGTACAGATAGACCGAAAAATGATATGTGTATAAAAGGTGTGAATACTAAGATGACATCTGAGAGGGGAGAGTGGAAAAGGAAAACATGTTGTGCCGACCCTACTTAGGTGGGATAAGGGTAAGAAGAAGATTTATAACTCTAATAAATAAAACATTGAATACTTATATAATCAATATTTTATGGTGTATTTTGGAGAATTGGGTGTTTAATTTATATGTGTAATGGTTGGTCCAGCTGCTCAGCCTATGAAGAGTCCGTAATTTTTGGTGTTTTTTTAATAAAACTAAACATTGCAAGGTTTTTATAACAAAATATTCATAACAAAACCGCTTTGTACAAATCTACTTAATTATTGTAAGAGACGTATTTGTTTTAATATGCATTCATATTTTATATGTTGTGTTTTAACATTTTTAACTTGTATTATCAAGAAAAAGATGGTCACGGTATAGTATTACCGATATTTTAGAGATAAGTTCTTTACATATCATGCAATAACCACGCGAGTGCCGAGTCTATCGTTTTGTAGGGCAAGGATTTCAGACTAATGCTTAGAGCTTGTGACCCCTAGAGCCAATATACGGGCCCTTACCGATGTACGGCAACGCATGCCTTCACTACCCACATTCCCCTGTCTGCCTTGCCAAATCTGAACAAAACCTAGCGGGGTCACTTTAAAGATTGTCTATAAAAAGGAGCTTATAACTGCATATGACAATCTAAGATCTTTTAGAATGTTATAGATTTTGCTAGGATATGTACCTTTCGCTTCCACTTCCACTTCATACAATGTGACCACACAGCTATGTCCAGTTAATTGTATTGTAAATTATAAATTCTATTACCAAGGTACTAGCCGGTAGTTAGTTTTTGTCGACTTATAGTTAGTAAATAACTATTATTTTTCTAACTCGTTCTATATACTATTATTTACCTTGTCCAATAAAACATATAGTAGAACCTAACCAGTTAATTTGTGGTATAAAATGAATTATGTAAATTGAATGACTGAATTTAAAGTTATAATTAAAATATGTAACAGGATCGTAATTTTATGACATGATACTGTCTTTTTAAAATATTTTCGAACAGAACCGCATATCAGCGGCGATTGGTGATAACTTGTGGATTTAGTGGTGCCCAGTTTTGTTTTAGGATTAAAATGCGCTTGCAATCAAGTACAGTGCAAATAACGTTATCGTTAACGATGATCAAAAGCACTATCGCCAAATTCCATTTGTTTTATAAAAAGCTATATAAGATTTGAAAAATATAATAATATATTTTATTATATTTGTCTATCATATTTTTATAGATTACATAAGCTTAATTTAATAAAGCCAGACCTCATATAGTTGCAACAATCAAATCCACGGAGATTTCTCCACTACTACTCGCCGCTGGGCACGTAATAATAATAATATTCAAGAGTTATTATGGCATGTAATTACACGTTTCTGTGTAAAAACGCGCAACAAACGATCCATTGCTCATTATGTTCGGACGAGTGCACGCGCTGCGTCACGTGGAGTGACACGCAGCGCCGCACCGCACCGGCGCGTCGGTAAATAATACCACGCTTACATGTCTTATTTCGTTTAATTAAATTAACATTAAACATTCATTCATCTTATACAAGTCACCTAATCTTATATAATTATAAGAGAGCGAGTTATATTCCGACTAGAATAAATGTAATTAGGGAATTTGTACTATTAAATGTATGAAAAAGTTTTTCATGAATACCAACATTTGTAATTGGAAATTTAGTAAATTTTATAGACATTTTGATTCTAATAATAAATAGAATTGATGGGAAACAAAGTCGTCTTTTTTGGAAATTTTGTTGCTGATATACATTCTTGCCGATGTCAGTGGATGCACACCAGAATGTTTAACAAAATGTTGAACCCATAATGATTCAAATACCTAACCTTATCGCTCTGTCTCAAAGTTTAACTGGTATTATTTACGTAACTTTAAGTGGCAAAAGTGTAAATAAAACGTTTTAAATTATATTAGTATTGTGTTACTAGCTGTTTCCGCGGCTTTACTTGCATTTATTATCTACGTTGTAATTGGTTTTCCTTTACGACGCGACGTGTGGCGTGTACAATTGCTTTAAAAATAATTATTCAGATTACTTTTAGATATAATTATTAAGTACATAGCAAAATCGTGCGAAACGGCGGGCACAGCTAGTTTATTATAACTCAACAATTTGAACTTTCAATTGTACCAAGTAATAATGTCTTACATATTATTAAACGATAGTCTAAAAGTTTAAATCCATACAACTATTTACATCAAATAAATATGAAATGAACCCTCTAATGCAAACACAAAAGCGATGTTGTAAAAGAATATTACATAAATAATAAATTTACGTTGAAATTACGTTTGTAATCGCATTCGCAACACAAAGTTATTTTCGCAGAAGTAGTTTAATGATTTCTTTTGAAATCTCTGTAATATTGTTACATTATTTTGATATTTGTATAATATGTAATTAGTTTCAAGGAAATTATGTGAACTGAAATCCAACGAAAAACTCAACATAACAAAATAAACAAACATAATAGTAGGTCAATTGTTTTATGTCGTAACCTAGGGTTCATCACGAACGCATTAGTCCAATTCACAAGAGTCCTAACTACTATTAGATTATTACTATCAAGTTTGTATATGTGCGACATAACACTAGAATTGAGTCTAGAATAGAGGAATTAGTAAGTGTAATATAAAACAGAATGGTAAGGTGTTTGTACCGTACACATGGCAACAGACCCAGCACAATAACTTTGTACAACAACGACAATCTGTATAGGTTTTGGTTGACTTGGTTGTTGTCCTTGTATTTGGAATGTAATGTGATAAAAAAATCGAGGCAGTCATAAGGACTACCAACAGGAGTGAAAACTCAATACAATAGAATAACCGTGTTCTGTTTTGAATTTTAAATTAATTATACTGTAAATGATTTAAATTTCATAATTTGTAAATTGAAATTATTATCATTAGTCTCTCTTTCACATCTGTACTTAAGATTACTGGTTATGATTACTTAAGATACTAAAAATAGTACCTAAGAGCATAGATATCGTAGACTGCAGAGACTTTTTTAAATTCTATTTTTGTCAACTAATCTTCTAAATCTTTATTGTTATTGTCGAGTAGGTATTAATATTACAAGTGTCTTGTGTTAAATCTCAAAGTTCCAACAAGATGGTGGCCTCCTTGTTAGAATTTTTCATGGAGTTTCTGTGGCATCTGAGAATTCATGGTCCGTGGTATTATTTCCCATCCAATTCACTTAAGCACAATAACCAAACTATATTACGTAAAACACCACCAATATTACAAAATATAGAATTAAATAGCACAAGATTGTGATATAATATCCGCTACATGACAGACTTCTTAGATCCCATCAAAAACTCCTTGAAGAGACTTACATCGCTAGAAAAAATTATTAAAATAATTGCTATATGCGATAGCGAAATGTTTTTTTTACTATTTTTGCAACTGGTATAACTACGGTGTGTATACGAGTACATTTGTATATAAAAATAAACTATCCTATTTCCTGACTAATATTGGCAGAATGTTATACATTACATCATTCAACATGTTTACATGTCGAATGACGTCGTAAACTCAACATAATATATAGTCTGTGGTCGTGACGCGACGGTTCGTATAAAATTCGTTATGTTCTACAAAACCACAAACCACGTGTTATACCAACATTACAATTTAAATCTGACATCACATAATACACAGCATTGTTTATTCTAGTTCGTCGATATAGAATTACAATAATCTCCATAGACATATGAAAAATAGCCTTTTGATGTGCTGCAGCGCTACCTACTGGCGAGTTATTGTAAAATAAACGTTTACTATGAAAAAACATATTTTTATTATGACCAATGGAACTGTTTTGGAGTTTATCATTCTTAGATATCAATATAAGGATTTTTTTTCCTATATATTTATTTATTTATTATATACTAGCTGTGCCCGCGACTCCGTTCATGTGAAACGTAATGTAAAAAACAGTGACTAATAAAATCATCTGAATGTATTAATTTACTTATCTATTGTTCCCTCGTAGTTAAGTCGCGTCGTCATTAAAATTATAATACAATAACTTTTAATACAGTGAACCGATTTTAATGAAATCAAGATTAAATGTTACTCGAGGATACGCTTTATGATTTTATTAGGAGGTTTTATCGTGAACGCATTTAGCAGTGATGAGAGTTCATACAAACAGACAGACAGAGACATTTCTAAAAATTATTGAAATATTTTTTATTACTTATTTCAAGACACCTACAACAAAAATCAAAAAGGCACAGATACGTTAGTTCTACATTCTTATTATATGTATAGAAGTTAGATATAGAAGATGTACCTGTTTAGCAAACGTTAAATAGTAAAAGCATGTATAGTCTATGCCTTTTTATTGATTTAGAAGTAGGCACGATGTAAGAGGTGACTGTTATGAACGTGACACTATTATAAGTGAAAGATATTGTAGAAAAGAAAAAGTATGTCGATTTTTGTGCATTTGGTGAAGACATATTGAAAATATTTTATTAATTTTACTGTGTTTCGAATAAACTCTTCTCTGAAACAACTGAACCGATATTGTTTATGTTTTTATTTGTACAAACTCTTATCTCAGCTTCATATCTCATTAAACAGTAACGATATAATTTAACAGCGGTACCTTAGCATCTGCAAAAGGGTTATACGTGTTAAATAATGAAGCTGTAAAGAAATACCTGTTAATCTTTTAAAACGTGTCACTCCCGTGAGCTACGCGATCAGACGCCAGTTAAGAAAACTACCCATAAAAATTATATTAAGGTATTATAATTATTAATTGTATAAAGTACTTAGGGTTCGTCTCGAATCAAGAACCATGTTAACCTATAAAAACAGAACCATTGGGATGCGTTACGTGGATTATTACATCGTTTGGCGTTACGCCAGAGTTCCGACGGAGCAGCGCAGTACAGTTCAGTATTGTACAGACTCGTCCGAACACGTCATTCGAGTGCGTAGCGTACTGGAACTGGGCTAATAGGTGAATTGTTTTTGTACAAGTGTGTTCCTTTTTTATACGCTTCTTTATTCTTTCTGACAAGTCTATATCAATACAAATGGCAATTCCGCTAACGTGGATATATCACAATACTGATTTAATATTTTAAGTAACATCCCACTTCTGGGAACAACCTTGATGTTCCTAATAATCTACATTATTGGACATGGCAATAATGTCTGACCAGATTGCGACCACAGTATTACGTACGTAGTATGAGGCATTTTCAAATCCTCAGTGTATATTCAGTAGTTCAGTATCTAAGCGGGGTGGTAGGTATTTGTACCCGAGTCAGTCGCAAATCGCTTACAACTTATCTAAGAACGCCCCCTAAAGACTTTCCTTTTGACATGGAAAAACGCGAGATGAAATTACGGTTTTCTTTTCGTTTTCTAGTAAATCATGTTTTTTAGTATTTATTTTCCCTGAAATATAAACAGATTTAATGTCAAAGATGTAATTTATGGGTAAAAATGTGAACTATAAAATTACTAGTAAATATATCGATGAATAACAAGATGTTTAGTCTAAGAAGTTTGTTCTGGCATGGTCTATAGAAAGATGCTCACGTTTTATGTACTGATCGATGTAGTAACTTTCTCAAAATAAAACGAATAAAGTATATTCAACGTAATCTACTATTTCCTGCGCTCTTCATAATAAATTCTGTGCCAAAATCTGAAAACATTTCGAGCACCCGTAAAAGCGGCACGAGTTTATATACATACTAGTACTAACTGAGCCGACCACGCGTCGCTGTGGCTCAGTTATTATATGTTTAATTAAAATTATGATAAGGTATTTGGGTGACGCCATCTACGAGATATCTATAATAGTCAGACCTACAATTTTCTGTCGACAAACTAATTTAAAGCGCCATCTGTTCGAGGCTAATGAAACTTACAGTTAATAGCAATAATTAACATTGACCATAATTTAATTTGTAACTAAAAAATATTGAGGCTACTAATCGAAATATAAATTATCCTATCTCTCAAGTCGACCAAGTTATACATAAATGGCAACTTTCATGAAGATTGGTTGAGTAGTTTCGGAGTTCATCGTGGACAAACATCATGTCACTGGATTTATATATATTTAGATAAACTAATTATTAATATATCTATTTCAAAACCACATTTCTTTACCTTGTAATAGGAATAAAAGACCAATGTTGCCTTTCGAATTTCTCGTTTGTTCTTACCGATCGGGGACACTTTCCGATTCGATGGTATTTTTAAGAGACAATAAATAGAAATGAATAAGTTATCATTTATTCATACAATAATATAACAATAAGTATAATAAGACCAGTAGCGTTCTATGGATCCGAGTGCTGGACTACGAAAGAGATGGATGAGAAGAAATTACATGTAGCAAAGATGCGAGTTTTTTCTTCTTCTATTCTGCAGACTCTTGGTTTTTTACTCACCTTTTTTTGCTTTCGTTTAATTTGTTATATACGTAAAAAATCGTATCTGTGAGTAACTATAGGGTATTTTTCTTTTTTAATATTTTTATTATTTTATTTAACTATTAATAACTATTTTAGGACAGGATTTTTTAATGACGTTATAATTTGTATGGCGGTTGCATTTTGATCCTTTAAGGCCACCTTTAGGTTATAATTCACAATACCCCGCGCCGGAGCGTCCACGGCCCGATGGATGAACCTACTAACCACGTCGTCAGTCACGTCGGTATACTAGACACAGGTGTGGGTGTGTCTGGATATTGCCACTATAGCCTGTGAAACGCTATCGTGGATTTGCATCCTGCTGCCCTTTGTTTGCAATATCACCACCGATTTGACGTTCAATCTCTGAGATTTATGGACTGTCAGAACGCACAATCCTTCCCTTACCACGTAGCCCTTGTTTATCAGAGATTTTTTCTCTTCTTGCGTACCAGGAGGAGTGTACCGGGGTGTGTGAGGATATTGGTCGCCCTGATAGCCCCTGATGCTCAGCGACCTCAACGTCGGTTTCGGTGAATATATACCGTCGTATACTTGACTTAGTGCATACGCTACATCCATCAGGTTTCTGTATAAGCAAGTGAGCTGTTGATCAATACCGGCTACGACAGTTGGTCTGCTGTAAGTCATCCGAAATAAATTTTCACGGTCAATGTAGGATAGTTGATTGAAGTCTCCGATGAGGAGCATTTCGCTTGCTTCCGCCAGCTGACCGGGAGTCAGAATGACCTCGAAATGGTTCATGAGAGCATCATTTACGATTAACCTTGGACGTTTATCATGCTCTCTGAAAGCATTTACCAATATGAATGCCATGGTGCGCGCCCACTTTTCGGCTTTTTCGCCGTGTGCCCTAACCAATTTCTCCTGTAGGTCTTTTGCCGCCTCGGTTGTGGTAGTCGCCACAGCGTCACTCTCCACATCGAAGTTTCTAATCAACCACGTAGTCTTTCCACAGCCGGAGACCCCGTTCGCCCATCTGATATCGAGTATCGTTTTGGTGCTTTCCGTCACTGCTGGATTTAGTACCCTCGAGGTGGTTTTTACCCGAGATGCCAATGTTAAGATGGACGTGTGGTGTAACCGGAATGGATAAGATAAAAAATTAGTATATCAGAGGAAATTTTTAAATAGAAGATATTACATAGAAGTTGAAGAGTAATAGATTAACATGGCACGGACATGTCCTGAGAAGAGTTGAAAAACATGTAGCTAGAAAAGCTTTGAGTATAACTGTCGATGGGTATAAGAATAAAGTAAAACCGAAAAGGTGTGGATGGATTGTGTGAAAAATGATATGTATATAAAAAGTAAGAATCCTGAGATGACATCTGATACGAGAGAGTGGAAGAGGAAAATATGTTGTGCCGTAAGGTCGGCATTAGGTGAGACAAGGAACGATCATCAAGAAGATGATAATATTATATTCTATTCAATATAATTTATTCATATATATTGCCATAACTATTACCATGTATTTATCGCGTCTTGACAAACAAATATTTAAAAAATGTTATTGCGCAAACTTTCCAAAACCTAAACAAACCCACGACGTACAAATTAGCAATTAATTAAATATGATAATCTTAAAGGGAACTTTAATAGGTTCCATGTACGGTATAGAGTGATCGGTATTATGTTTGGGAATGAATCATAATGCGATGCGCGTAGGTGATTCCGATGTTCGCGAGTATTGCGCGTCGAACAACGCAGCTCGCCGCGCGGTCAACTGATATGGGCATATTACTACGCGTCCATAAACACCGGTTATAAAATTATAATGTTATGATTAATTTCATTATTATACTAATATATTACCATTTTACGCTGTTATGTGATTATTAAATAGATTATATTGTTTTTATTGTTGTAATAAAGCAGATGTAAGATTTGAATGTGTGAATACATACACGTTCCTTAATAGCGTTGACGCTTTTGACATATGTGGATAAAGTGCCTTCTCATTAAATAACTGCATATATATACTGAGTTATTAAATTTTTATGTATTAATTTGTTAATATAAATAGTTTTGTAGTTTATAGTAACACGGCAAAATGACTGCACTGCGCCTGGTGATAAGCACAGTACAAAAACCAAAAAACAATGGCGACCACCGAGAGACGTACCATCCATCGCCGGTCGCCGCTGTCATGCCAGCATGCTTAAGTATCTTTTCACGTTGCGCTTGAAGGACCCCATGCCATAGGAAGGAGGAAACACACTGGCCGGGAGATTGTTCCACAGCTTCACGGTACGGCAAATGTAAATTTACAAGACATAACCGTAATTGTATGATATAATATTTATATCTAGTGATATATAACTGATTTTACTATAACTCATCACGAGGTAGCGCTTGGGTCTGTTTTACGTTATTTTTATGTTGAGATTTAATACAAATGAAGTTGCAGGCGATTGCTACTAGAATAAACAATATAAGCTCCACATGGACTTAAGACCAAATTCTAATAATTAACCCAAATAATACTGACTGTCTCTATGACAATGAAACCATTCCCCTATAGATGGAAATATTATAAAAATTGTTAAATTCTTACACATTCTAACAAGTGTTATTTTATCACTGAAATCAAAAATACTTTATTTAATTTAGTTCCTCGGTAAACTCTTATAAGCCATAACTCATAATCTCGTAATTCTGAATTTCTCTTAACATAATAGGTAAAGTTACATGAATCGTCATTCGTTTAACAATATATGCCTTATTATATATTACATAGTATAAAACAAAGTCCCCTACCGTGTATGCCTTTGTGTCTGTTCGCGATATGCACAAAAACTACCGAACGGATTTTCATGCGGTTTTCACCAGTGGATAGGGTGATTCATGAGGAACGTTTTAGTATATAATTTGTTAAAGATTTTTCATAACGAGGGCGGGACCACGTCTGCCGGGCCCGCTAGTATTATATATGAGTAAAAGTAACAATAATTAATAAGGTCGGACAAACATATTAGCTTATATCTTTACATACCGTCCCTGAACAAATCTGTAATTATCATTTTTAAGGACATAAATTCTCTTTAATTATAAAGACGTACTATTTTGAAAAAAATAACTTTAATTTAGATTCAAATATATTGTATGATAATTAAATTAGCATTTTCGGTACAAATCGATTTTTAGATTAAAGCCCTGTTTATATGTTCTAGTCAGTCTCGTTCTTATGTTACAAGAACGACGTTACGTACGTTACGTACATGTTACGTACGTCCATATTTTGACGAGTATTGTAATGAATGAATTAAATCAACGATTTAATTATGGTATTCTTGTTCAGATGTATTTTTAAGAGTGATTTGTAAAAGTACAGAGATATAACCGTCATAATGTCCTTTCTTTAAAAGCCTTAGGGATAGTCTTTGATGCAGACCATTTATAATATGTAATGCCTTCAATACCACATCACCGGTTCGAAGAAAAAACCCACCCATGAAAATTTTGTTATTTTTTTATACAAGTCATAGTTAACGTAGTGGGAGAAAACTACATGTGGCAGATATGCGAATGTTAAGGTGGATGTGTGGTGTAACTAGAATGGATAAGATTAGGAATGAATATATCAGAGGAAGTTTGAAAATAGCACCAGTGACAGAGAAGTTGAGGAGTAATAAGTTAGTATAGTATATATATTCCATACTGGGCATGATGTGAGGAGAGATGAAAATCATGTAGAAAGTTTTGAGTATGATGGTGGATGGATATAGGAATAGAAAAAGTCCGAAAAAGGTATTATTAGATTGTGTGAAAATTGATACGTGAGTAAAAGGTGTGAATACTGAGATGACATCTGATAAGGGAGACTGGAAGAGGAAAACATGTTGTGCCGACACTGCTTAGGTGGGATAAGGGTAAGAAGATGTTTATGATAGTGAACATAATCGAAAATATCGATATCGATCATCGATATTCGATAATTTGGCTAAGCATGTGATCGCTAATCTTAAGACATTTATATTTACTTATTTTAAAATTATTTAAATTTATTTTAAAGATATTTATAATTTAAGACTCTCTGACTATCAGGACTAATAAATATTGGTGACTTTAATATTATGCTCATGCAACACGTCAAGGGAGTGAATAGTAAATTGTATCAAATTGCGATCACTCCTCTCTCCCTTTATATTGCCAATTTCAATTAACCTCTGTGCGAAACAAACAAGTTTGAAAAAATAAGATAGTGAAATTAGTCGTTTTTAGCTGAATGTGAATAGAGAGTTGTCATTTCCAAATACACATTCCAAATTTCACATATCCTCGCTATAATCGCTATTTAATAACAAAATCTGCTTGATATGGTGTTTATACTCACTTTCCGGCAAATTATTAATGAAATTGAGGATCTTATTGTAGAACCTAAAATCTTTTACTGGTTTTACTGAGTGAGTCATATGAATTTCTAAAATTAAAATCTTGTCGGTTTGTTACAAAATCTAGCTTATCTAAGTCTTTGCTGATATAAATCGTCAATATTGTATTGAGGAGTCATAGTTTAGATACTTATCATATTTTAGATGTTATGTTGTCGCAACAAAATGAATACTTTTTGAAACATTTCAGATTGAATTCGTCATGTAACTAAAATCCTTTGTCTGTCCCATCCTTTAAGTTCCATATCAGTTGCAAACACATCACTCATCTTGTTTACATATCAATTGAGGCTGCCTACCTAGATTTCCTTTACGGCTTAACTTAGGCACTCGACACCTCAACCCAAAATAATCTTAATACAAATATATTGCGACTTATTTAGGTGATGCCCATACAGAATAATTTGCAATCATTATGTATGAAAACGAACAAACATACTGAAACTGGCAGCATATTCAATAGGCGATAGCAAATTTCACAGTTCACACGGACATGGTCGAATCACTCGCAGAGGAGCCTGAACAAGCAAGTGATAACAGAAAGTACCTCGGTAATGTTTGTACAACGGCCCGTCGATACGTGAATCATTTGTTTCGCTATTGGCGCCCACCGCGGAGACAATTTGACACTGCCCATGTACGGGCAAACTGACAGCGCTCATACGAGCTGGTCCGCTGAAGCTTTCCTGCGGTAACGAGATGCGCAAACACATTCATATTTACAGCAAACATGACACACATTCACGTATATGTAGATATCAATTGCCGAGAAACACTATTTATAAGATGACATTAAATAGAGGATGGCCTCGTTCGCTCCCCGTCCAAATCAAATGTGTCCGGTTTTTTAAGTTTTAAAACACAGTTACGTTATATACATATAATATTAACTATTTAACACCAATAATATCGTATTCCATACGCGGTAGGTATGAATACATTTTGACAAACGTATAACATAGTTTAGACTCATATTTATATTTAAACGCGACTAAGTATGTCATAAATTCAAACTAGGTGCTAAATAACGAAGGTATCTTGCCCATTCATTATTATTAATAAGGAAACAAATGTGTTGAACTATGAATCCATAGAAAATTAGCAACGTAACACATTTAGGTTTTATAAATTTCAGCACTTCTGAGTCATAATCATAAATTAGCAATATAATGGGTTTCTGTAGATTGAGGCAAATTTATGTATTTTAATTAGTAGTAATCTCACTCACTCGCACTATTCATGAATTACAATATAGAATTTAAAATAAATAGAGTAAAGGCTAGAAAAATAAGCTAATTAAAGGCTACATGTATACTTAAAGTTGCAGAAATAAATGAATACCAAAATAAATCCGTTAACATCACTGAAAAGAACTAGTTCAGAAAATAGTTTATGACATTATGCTTGTTATTGTACATATATACCTATTCTTATATATGAAATAGGTATGTATAAAGATAAATCAAAACTATCCCGTACCATTTCAGTCCATTCGCTTCAGAACTTATTCGCGTTATCATCAAATCATTTTTAAATATACATTTCTAAGAATAAAATAAATAACCTATATTAAACCGACTTCGGATAAAGGTTCTCTATCTTCCTACAATGTTTGTATATATTACTATTATTTCCGTGTTGTCTCCTTATTATAGTTTATAGTTATGGGAACTTTTCAGTGTATAAAATATTAAGATACCATTCTCATGTATAGATCCATAGACGTACCTAGTAAGTGTACTTATTACTAATAATCTTTAAATGAAATCAAACATATTTTATTAATTTTAGGTTCTGAGATGATAACGAACGTCAAAACTCTAGCACCAATTAGAATAATAACCTAGATATCGAAAAGAGTTTGGCTAGAAACTCGATCTGTTTTTTTATTCGTTACTAGCCTCTGCCCGCGACTTCGTTCGCGTGGTATAGTTACTATGGGTTAACGCTAAGACGCAGCGGAAACTCTCAAGAGGAAAAAATACCCCGATTTTGAAATATTCTTCATTGGTGCTCCGCTTCTATTGGTCTTAAAGTGATGATATATAGCCTATAACCTTTCTCGATAAATTACCTATATAACACTGAAAGAGTTTTTCAAATCGGACCAGTAGTTCCTGAGATTACCCCTTACAACGTCACAAACTCACAAACTTTATCTCTTTATAATATTATTATTAGTATAGATTAAAACAATGGTATTAAAGGGTTTTATTTTAAAATATATAACGTACTCATATAAAATTGTTGTTATTATTAGCATAGAGGAGGAACATTTCTAATTATTGTAATTAATAATATCTTGTGATTGTTGATCGATGGAGTCCAAATCATTGAATTAATAATTACTGAATTCTAAATTTGACTATAATGTCATTATAATATGTCGTCGAGTTTAATAATTAAAATTGTAATTTGTAATTATTATGCGTATTCATTCAATAGAAATAAATAATAAGAAATATCATAGAAAAACATTGCAATCAAATGAACGTTTTAAATTGAATCCATAATTAAAATTTCAATTTCAGTGATAAATCAATACAGAGTATCCGTGCAGTGATAACGTGATAGATAACGCGTTGTGTGATGAGTGACCGAGCGCGGGAACTCTGCGCTGCCCTACATTGATAAACATAGTAAGCGTGTTGTCGTATAGAGAAATGTTTACTTAAAACACATTTGTATTCATGTATTTACTTTGATAAGCGCTCATATTGATAACAAGTACCAAAACAAATAAATAACATATTGTTCTTGCAAAATTTTCGACATATTATTATTGATATAAAATATATGGAAATTAGAAGGTTAAAAGTTATGTAACATAATTAATTTAAATACATTCTGCATTAAATTATTGTAGAGTATATTCAAAAACATTCCACATTCTCCTATCAAATATTAAAACAAAGAAAAAACAATCGAGTTATAATTATTAGTGTGGTATAATCACCTCCGCCTTCGGGCAACATTTGTGACATCCAAATCCTCTAATGGAACAGGGTGATCGCACTGAGCACGAAAGTGTTCATTGATAAACAGGTGGCGCAGACGTGCGCGCATGTATCACTAAATCACAATGCACTGTGGCGCGGCGCGGTGCGTGCAGGGCGGGGGCGGTAGCAGGGCGCGCGTGTGCTCGCTGCGGGTGCGCGGCTGTGCTCGCGGCTGCGTGCTCGAGGTCGCGAAGAGTCGCTCGTCGTCGCGTCGGTCGCTGCGCCTGCGCCGCGCTGCTCTAATCTAAATACAGACAACACGGCCCCGACCAAAATCACTCGTATTACTTTCGGTTTCCATACGGCCTAAATTTAGAGGCCGCTCGCTACAGAAATAAAAACGTTTTTTACGTGTTTTCAGACGGGAACAGAGAGCGTTTTCGCAGCTGGTGGTGTGCCAGCGACGCGCACGCGCCCCGCGAAACCCGAGATTCGTGCCATATTTGGCAACCGTTCGCGCGCGATCACAAACGCTTTTGGGTATTTAGTTTCGGTCCGTGTGCCAGCGCGCCGGCCGCGATGCGCGCTATTTCAGCCGCTTCCGTTGCGCTATAATCGCCGAGGATGCATTACCAGCGCGTCGACACCGTAATTCCTTATATGGCATTCCCTCACAGGGATACAATCAATATATAAAGAGCCTTACTATTCAACATCGGAACTGATTTCCATATCACTGTTAGCTACAAGACAAAATTAGATTTATACATATTTGTACGAATCGAGCGCAATAAAAAGCTTTGAATAAATTATCCCATTAGATCTATTTCCATCCGTCCCGATCGGATTGAGAAAACGTTCTAAATAAGAGTGATCTAATAGGTCTGTAGCAGACAGTTCCCGTTAGCCGCACGCATTACATTTTCGTGCGTGTGACGCGGCCGGTGTGACGAGCCGTTCTGCAGCGCTCCTACCGCGACCTAGTAATCTTGATCATGTTTAACTATTTCACGATAATTATAAATATACCTACAAATTAATAGTACCATAATCTTAATTGTAATTAGCTTAATTAATCATTACATTTTATTGATGTTTTCAATTATATTTTTTAATGGCATTATGTTTTTTTTTGCACATTATGGAAATCGTTGAAAATTATTTTTTTAGCTCGAAACGCAAATGCAGGCGCCGATATAACAAACTATGAATTTAGTTAATAAACGATTTCTCTTGACACGTATATATACTGAATCTGTTACTGTTATTATAGGTGCTTATTAGATACAGAGGAAGTTATTTCACAATTAAATCGATATTCATCAGTAAATTTTATGTTATCATAATATTCATAAAATTTTAAAATTTTAAAATCAAAAGTAAAGTCAGCTTATCATCTTTAATAAACTAAATTTAATTTACTCTTATAAACTACTAGTATTATATATACTGAGTATTCAGATCAAACAGAATTAGTTATTAATATTTTTGACCAAAACATTATTATAGATAAACACACCTGTGATAATGTATGAACAATAAGAATACCCTATTCACTGCGTTAAGGCTAAATTTTTTCAACATTATTGTGATACCTTGATAAAAGATATACTAATTCGAAATATTTGACCATATTCTACGGGTACAAACTTAATACGTAGTGACAAAATCATTTGTACAAATAATTCTTCTAAAATTATTGTTTACATATCATTTACTTTTCATGTTTTTTATTAAGTTAATATAATATAATAAATAAAAAATACATTACGCTACATTAGTATACGCTTTTCATGTATATAATGAATTCATTAATACGCAATTTATTATATATTTAATTATGAATTATATTAATTGATAGGTATACTCGTGTGTATCACGAATAGCGTAATTGGTACCGCCCTGCTCTACGTCGCGCATAGGGATTCAGGTCAAATATAACTCGAGTGGGCGAACCTGTGACCAGTTCCGACTGTTTCTACCATATAGAGACTAATATTAATAAATACGCAAATGCAATTGATAGTCAAGTAGCTAACTCTCAGACCTCTAGGCTTAGAAAAGTTGTTCTTTATATTCATGTTTGTCATATTGCCTGGGGTAAGATGTAGTTAAACACTAGATAAAGAGTAAAGCAAGTAGCATATTATAAAAGATTGTTTCTAATAGTAAATTAGTAACAATTTGAATGTGCTATAGTTTTTAAATGAATATAGGAATGAATTCGAAAAATAATCTTGTCGCTTATTTTTCATAATTATATACAATACAATTTTTACAGAGAAATGTTAGAATGGTAATTATAACTATATTACTATTATTATATTATATTAGCTAGCCGAATTACTAGCAAAATTATAATTACATGAGCATTAGAGACTGCTGTAGTTAATAACTGTGTTACACCCACCAACACTCACCGCCGGACAACACTAAGCTTTTTGTTTGAAAAAGATAACACATAAATCGTAATATGCAACAATGGAAAACTAGCTTATCTAATAATGAAATGCTGCTAAGCAAGCGTGAGTTAATGTCATGTTGAGTGATATGCATGCATAGAATTTAAGTGTGGTTTGATAATATTATATTTTAGCAAGAAACCATTGCAAGTAAACTAATTATGTAAATGATAGTAGTTCTTCGGCTTCTTCATGCGTTAGACCCAAAAGCCAACTAAACATTTTTTTTTTACATTTAATTTTGATAAGTGGATAAATATTGAGAGTTTTGTTGATTTTATTATATAGCATAGGACTTAAATAATGGTAATGGCGACCAGCAAGTTTCGGGGCTCACTAGGACATACTTGATCATATCTACGCTTTGTGCAAATGAAATTATGATCATAGATCATCTGAGCATGCTTCCTAAGTGTAACATGAAGAATAAATAGTTTACGAACAGATAGAACTTTGCAACTTGAATAAAGTTCCTGAGTAGGAAAAAGAATAGGTTTTGAAGTCATAACTTTTAGTAATACTCTCTGTGCTCTTTCAATTTTAATAAGATAAGTTTTACAAGATCCACCCCAGATTGTGATGCAATATATCAAAATAGATTGACCAAGGGCAAAATATAAAGTTCGTAGCGTTGAGAAGTCAAGACTTGAACGTAGGTTTTTAAAAACATATATCAATTTTCTTACTCGTGAGACTATTTTTAATTTGATCATGCCAGGAAAGAACACTATCAATAAAAACACCTAGGTACTTTACAGAGTTGGTACGAGTTAAATACTGACAGCTACAATGTTGATTTATGTAAAGACCACATGCATGCGCCTGAATAGTAAAATCATTGCTAGGCAATAACGAGGTTTTAAATCCGAAGGTAACAAATTTAGATTTCACAATATTTAACGTGAGTAGATTGGTAGATAACCAATTCATTACTATAGACAAAGCAGTTTCAGCATGAGTTTGGATTTCCATCCAATTTTTGCCGTAAATAACCATAGCAGTATCATCAGCATATGCAATGATTTTACATAAACAAGAAAAAGTGTCGGACCCAGAACACTGCCTTGAGGGACACCGTAGGTGAGAAATTCATCATCGCTAGTGATATTATCAATTTTAGTACGCAGACTTCGTCCACTAAGATAATCCTGAAATATCTGTAGTGTAATACCCCTGACGCCAATATATTCCAATTTAGTTGTTGTGTTGTTGTAGTTATATGTATAAGAACTGATATTATTTTTGAAGCTTCATTATATTTTTACTAGACATAAATTAAGTAACATATTTCCCATTTTCAACTTTCAAAAATATTGATAAAGCTTACTATTCGCTTTATTTGCAAGATTAATAAAAAAAAATGTAATAATACAATTTTAATTTTACGGCTTTGACTGATCCTCTCTTAATCCAGCTTGGGTTGCTTGTGGGGGGGCCGGGCGCCGGGTGCCGCCGACTCTACATGGGAGTCGTGCGGGCGATGGCCGCCTACGGGGCACCAGTCTGGGCTGATGCCCTCGGTGCCGCCAACGTGCGTGCGCTCCGCAATGCGCAGCGCACGGTGGCACTGAGGGCAATCCGGGCGTACCGGACGGTGTCCTCGGCGGCGGCCTTCACGCTCGCCGGCTCCCTGCCCTGGGAGCTGGAGGCAGGAGTTCTCGCCGCCGTGTACGAGTTCACGGCGGCGAGGAAACGAAGGGGGGAGCCTCCGGCTCCCAGGGAGGTAGAGGCGGAGAGACGGCGTCTCAGGGGGGACGCCGTCGAAAGGTGGCAGCAGGACCTGGCGGACGAGCGATTCGGGCGGTTCACAGTGGACGCCGTCCGCCCGGTCCTGCGGGAGTGGACTGCCAGGGAGTGGGGCTCCCTGACGTTCCGACTGGTGCAGGTACTCACCGGACACGGTTGTTTCGGGTGGTACCTGCACCGGATCGCACGCAGGGAGCCGACGGCCGCCTGCCACGAGTGCGGCGCTGAGGAAGATACCGCGCAGCACACGCTGTCTGAGTGTGCTGCGTGGGGGGAGCAGCGCCGCATCCTGGCGGCGGCCGTGGGAGCAGACTTATCGCTGCCGAGCGTGGTTTCGGCCATGCTCGGCAGCGAACAGGCTTGGCGAGCGATGGCCTCCTTCTGCGAGGAGGTCATCTCGCAGAAGGAGGAGGCGGAGAGGGCCCGCGAGGCAGACCCTCAAAGTGGCCGTCTCCGCCAAAGGAGGACAGGCAGGAGGAGAAGGCGCTTCGCCTAACTCCTCCTGCCACCGTAGCTGGACCTGAGGGGATGGGCCGGGGGCCCATCTCCTCATTGCACGGGTCCGGCGGACGAGGGGGGGCAGCCGGTGTGTACCCGGTCTGTCCCTCTATAGGTAGGAGCCCGGTGGTCACCTTCCGCCGGGCGGACCGTGGGGGCGGCTCTACAAGGTTGATTAGCTCGAACGATCCCTTGCCGCCCCCACAAAACGGTCTGTCGGTACACCGTGGGGTTTTAGTCCGTGCGACTCGGACATAACCCACCCTCTCCCCCGGGAGGGTGGCGTATCCATAAGGGATTTCCCCACGTTAAAAAAAAAAAAGCTTGGGTTGCTTGTTTAAGACCATTTAAATTTAAACCGACACACCTACGCTACCAGACTATATACCAGTAACACAGATTATCAGAACAGGTAAATACATAAATAAATATAGAATGTTAAAAACAATATATTTTATTAAGGATATTTTATAACATCCAAACTCGACCGTAGCCAGTGGCTTCTTCGCGCAAAAAATGGTATTAAAAAAAATTAAGTATCAAGAACGTTGCACCACAATATCCAAATTGAACGTCGAGACAATTGCAAAATCGGTGTAATCCTAATACAACAAAGCTTTCACTGTAACCGAGTACACCGAGCGTGTAAGCAACACTCCGCGACACGCTACAGACAATTTCACTGATACTTTTTATTACCAATAGAGATAATATTTATATATAGCTGCTTTTATTGATACAGCGCCGAAATATTCGAACACAATCTAGCAAAAGTTTCTTTCTATTAAAGTTTTATAATATGGATCGGTTTCGATGTGGCTCACAAACTCGTAAAAGGCAGACATCGCTGCTTCCCCGCAATGTAAAGAAGATGAAGAATAAATTTAAATAAATTCCAAAGTACCAATCACAATAAACTTCGTGTTTTTATTATTATTATTTATTTATTCACGAGTACAGCCATCGCAACACATAATTGCTGACCAAGAGTGGATATGAAGCTCAAGTTCCCAGGCCTACGGTGCGGCAGGTACACAAGGCATCGAGTCAGCAATTTCAGTAGAAACGTTCAGCAGCCTGATTCCTCCGTTCCCACATTGTTCTTGTATATATTATTGGACGAGATAGTCATTCGACAGCGCTAAACCTAGCATCGGTAGGATCCAGATTATTTCAGATATTAGTTTTTGGAGAGTGTTAGCTTAGCTTCGGTAGCATTCAAATATTATTAGTTTTAGTCTCTTAAATTAACTTTGAAGTAATTTATTTTCTTTAATCCTCCGACCTCTGACCTTCGTAATTCACGATATAACTAAGTTTCATTACATAAATATAAACAAAGTACTAATATCTTACAATAAAACTTACTAATACTAGCTACTTAGTTCAATAAAGGGATTAAATATAATTGAAGAATAACTTACTCGAGGTTGCAACAAATATAAAATGCCCCATTGTATCGCTGCAGTATACAACTATCTATATCCAACGTTTCAGGAAAGAACTATCGTATATATCTGTTTTCATTATTCTATTCGGACTGTTGCGAAGTTAAAATGACTAAATTTGACGAATACACATATAGAAAGAAACAAAGACAGATATTTATTTTGTTCACTCTTTTCTCCTCTTGAAATATTATTATCAGAAGGAACGGCAGCGTGAAAAAAAATTAGGTTAACAAATTATCAGAATACATGAGACTCTAGCTGGTCAGAGTCTCATAAACTGTGTATTGTTTATGGCATACGTTTCAAAAATTAAAAATAATTGTATAGTTAAAACTATTATCGAAGCATACAGAGGCATAGGCGAAAGCTAGTCTCAAATAACTGAAGGACTCCGCCCGCGTTGTCATCTAAGATTGTTGACCTGCGATTCTATTGATTAATAGTTTGCATCTAACATCGGTTTACTCATTTTTTTGCGGACCGTATATAATTGATGATACTGTAAGCGAATCTCGATATGGTCTCTTGTCATATTTTTAATCTATGTACAGATTGAAACATAACTTTCCTTGCGTCTGAACACAATTTGGCGCGATATGAGAATCATTCAGGCGAGCACTAGATAGTATCGTAATATAATATAATAATCTATTCGTAGTATACGTATATACGTATTCCTTCGGAATTCAGGATTCGAATCGTAATTATTAGCGTAATTATAATATTTGAATTACATATAATTCATATATAATTTAATCCATTATTGAAAATTCGTTATTACAACTAATAAATCAACTATAAGCAATTATAATTTTATATTACACTAGCCGTGCCCGCGACTCCGTCCGCGTGGAACTTACTGTAAAAAAAACAGTAACTAATAAAATCTACTAATAATTTACTTATCTGCTTTTATCTCGTATTTAAGTCGCATTGTCATTAAAATTTCAATAATTTTTGATAGAGTGAACCATTTTTAATGTTACTAGACAATATTTTTTATGATTTTCTTATATATGTCTAGAAGATATACGTATAGATTGCGACTTAGTACACATTAAATTACAATAAAAAATGTAATAGCAATAAAATATAGTCCAGCGTCCTCTAGAGGCGAATTATAGAAATAAATAAAATAAATTGCGATAACCTGAAAGATTTCCACCGTCGGCCTCTTCCTAAAGGAAGGTATGGTTTTAAACACTACGCCAGCTCAAGGTATTAGCGATTACAAACACGGCTCTATACCATATCAGAACATTTCTCAGGTTCAGGTTACCTCACGATATTTTCCTTCATCGTCAACCGATAGTGTTGCCAATTTAAATCAGAAAATTTATGCGAATTCCGAAAAATTAGTAATAGTAACATAGTTAACATAAACTTCTCCATGTGCTGTTGTATTTTATCGATCTCAGACATACATACAATTTTATATATACATAATTTGAAGTAATTCGATCCAATAACAATGCTTAATTGAAAAATGATACATGACCAATTACAGCATTCACTTATTGATAAGTCGTGTCAAAATGTCGCCCACACAGATCTCAGTACTGTAGGCAAATGTGAACAGTGTGGCCGGTCTTCGAACCTACTCCCCCGCGGTCTCGACACTCGCAATACGGCTTGTCGGTGACAAATCATACTAGGCGGGCTAACTCTCATTGTGTTTAGCAATGAGTCGCGTAGATAGAAATTATTATGTCTCCGAGGGTCGGAATCAGATTCGGTTTTGGGGGGTTTATCGATTCCACTATAGTGAGGATTATTACGCTGAAATTCTTTATAGATAACACAGAAATACAATTTTCCAAGGCCTAAACTAGTAGTCTATACTAATATTATGAAACAGAAGAGTTTGTTCGCTTGAGTGCGCTAATCTCAGGAACTGCTGGTCCGATTTGAATTTTTTTTTCAGTATTTGATAGGTCATTTATCGAGGAAGGCTATATTATATTTAAATATATCACGCTATAACCAATAGCAGCGAAGCACCAATGAAGAATGATTTAAAATCGTATTTTTTATTCCTTTTGAGGACTTCCGCTGCGTGTTAGCCCAGAGTAACTATATCACGCAGGTGAAGTTGCGGGCAGAAACTAGTACTTTTATTAAATTCATTATTCAGTATAAGCTTTCATACTTATGTAAAAAAAGGACTGACTATACAATTTTGCAAACTATATAGGCGAACAGAATCGCCGGACGACGGAAAGTTTTATAAGGGTCACGTACCCCCCGTGTCCCTACTAAGATACGCACGTGTAGTTGTAATGCAGTTACCATTTGGCAACATGGTAGAAATGAGATCAGTGCGAATCATATCATATCATACGTAACTTTATTTAAAGTTCACAAAAATGTTATCACAGTTTTAGCAGTTATTTTAGGTTATGTTTATAAGATTATTTCAGACTATCATAATCTTTGACCATGCTAGCTAGCGCCACCATTTTTCAAATATGCCTCACTCTCCCATATGAGATAATTGTCGCTACCTCTACCCTCCATACGTAACTTAAACGTTTTTTATAGACCACTTGACACAGAACATTTAAGCCTATCTAGGTAATGTATATATAAACCTAAGTAAATCCACTTAAAATTAAAATCTACTCGGTTGTTTAACTTTCATGTCGTAATATATGTAATAAATTTACTTGTTACGCACTAATGTGTGAATATCCCAAAACACCTCATAAAATTATTATTTATCTTTTTTTTGGATACACGAAAAAGACAGTTATTTTTAAATGTTTAACATTTCAGGAGGTGTTTTTGGCGGGAACTTGCAATGTCATGTGGTGGATTTATATTTTGTTCATAGTCTTCTGTTATTTGGCTCTATATTGTGTAATGTTGGTGGCGTTTTATGTGATATAATAGTTTGGATATTGTGCACAAGTGTAGTGAATGGGAGATACCACGGAGTTTGGATTTTGACTTGCTACTAAAACTCCATGGAAAGTTCTAACAAAAGGGCCTCCATCTTTATTTTATTTATTTATTTATTTATTTAAACTTTATTGTACCCCAATTACATATATATACATTTCAAAAACATTTTACGTTTTATTAACGGTACAATGGGCGGCCTTATTGCTATTAGCAATTTCTTCCAGGCAACCTTTGGATGGATTTTTCAATGGAGTAGAATCAGGGGTATTCTGGGTGTACAGGAATAAATACTAGGTAATACCACCTAAGATAGTGGCACGTAACTGTAATATAATAATGTAATAACTATAAATAATATAAAATATAATAACTGTAATCTAATATAATATAATGTAATGCAATATATGATATATATATATATATATATATATATATATAGATAGTATAGTATAGATTGATAAATATATACACATAAGCGAATTTTAAATAGATAAATAGTGTTTTTTGACAGAGTTTCTAAAAATGCCCATCGTCTGCGCCCATCTTATAGAAATCGGTAGAGCATTCCATAGTCGGACAGCCTGGATTGTGAAAGACTTGGCGCTGAAACTAGTGGAATGAGCAGGGACTTCTAACGTTAAATCATCTGATGACCTTAAATTTCGAGTATGCCTATCGCACAGGAACTGAAAACGATTTTTTAAGTACAGAGGAGCGATAGGGTTAAAGAGAGTACCGTATAGAAGATAAAGAGTGCGAGCGTTCCGGCGTAGCCTCACAGGGAGCCATTTTAGTTTTGTTCGAAATTCTGATATGCGATCAAACTTACGCAAACCAAATATGAACCTAATACATAAATTTTGTAGTCGTTCCAGTTTATCAAGTTGAGCTTCAGTAAGATCTAAATAACAAGTATCAGCATAGTCGAGGATAGGAAGGAGAAGGGTTTGTGCAAGCGAAATTTTAGTGGGAATAGGGAGAAAATTACGGAGTCTTCTTAGGCATCCGGCTGACGCGAAAATTTTCCGACTTAGTTCATGAAGCTGTGGACCCCAAGATAAATTTTTGTCAATATAAATTCCTAAGTTTTTTACTTTATCACATACAGGAAGGATAGTACCTTCAAAGATGATAGGTGGGAGTTGCATTTTCTCAATCTTTACAGTCATCCTAGGGCTGCCAATAATTATGATTTGGGTTTTATTAGGATTCATTCTGAGACCATAGGCTTTACTCCATCCACTAATGCGTGTCAGGTCACTGTTAATAGTATCGATAGCTTGTGACAGGTTGTCGAGGGAAGCCTGTGAATAAATTTGTAAATCATCAGCATATAAATGGTAAGAAGAAAGTAAATTGTTGGATATAGAATTTATGAAGATTCCGAAAAGTAATGGAGATAACACACCACCCTGTGGCACGCCAGTAGAAGTCGCTGATAAGGAAGAAAAGGTTTCGTCGATACGAATACGTTGTCGACGACCAGTTAGATAACTTCGAAACCAGTCATTAGCTATTACAGATACATTAAGTGAGTTTAGCACACCAAGTAGAACATCAAAGTCAACGGTATTGAACGCGTTACTAAAATCGAGCAAAGCAAGGATCGTTAATTGTCCGCGCTCCATACCTGACCGGATGTCGTCAGTTATATGTGTCAATGCTGTGGCAGTACTGTGACCAGGACGAAAGCCTGACTGAAAAGGATTAAGAAGATTATTTTTGCAAAGAAATGAGTTCAACTGCTTATAAACAAGTCGTTCTAGAACTTTAGCAAGAAAAGGTAATATAGAAACAGGACGATACTCTGAGAACAGCACAGGATTGGATTTTTTAGGAATAGGTATGATATAAGCATCTTTCCAGGCAGCTGGAAAAACGCCACTCGTCAAGGAAAAATTGAAAATATGACAAAGTATAGGAAGAACTTCTTCTAGAATTAATATAATCATTTTACGACTGATCTCGTCACTGCCTACAGCTTGCGATGTAATCGCCATGATGCTCGATTTAACATCAGTAACGGATATCTGTGTAAATTTGAAATCGTCATAGCTAGGTTTTGGCAATGATGACAGATACTGTAGTGTGTTAGCCTTGAGATAAACATCATAGATGGTTGAAGAAGAGAAATGTTTATTTAGTGATTCGATGTCTAGGCCTTTGGGAGTTGTAACTTGGCGAGCTTTACCAACACCTATTTTTCGTAGAAATTTCCAGACTTTTGCAGGGTCACTAGCTGCAACTGATTCGTGAATATATCGACGTTGGGCATCCCTGCATACTTTATTGCAGTGGTTACGAATATCCACATATTTTTGCCAATTTGAATGATTTGAGTGACATTTATATCTAGTCTTGGCCACTGCCTTTTTATGCATAATTGCTTTGATATTGTCTGTTAGCCATGGTGATGGGGAATGTTTTAACTTTATAGGACGTATCGGTGCATGGTTATCATAGAGCTGAAGTATTGTTGAATTAAAAATTTGTAGTTTTTCGTCTATAGAGTGAGAATTTTTTAGGAGAGTCCAGTCAATGGTTCTGGTATTTTCAAGAAGGTTCTCTAGCTTTATACCTCCAAAATTACGCTGTAAGATAATTTTAGATCTCATACGTCATGTGTGTTAGCGGACGCACGTACCCACCGGCAATGCCTTCACTTACCAGCGTATGTAGGGCCTGCCATAAGAATATTAATATATTTTATTCATTGAATATTCTGGACAAATTCAGTTAGAGCACTGAAATGATCGCAACAAACTTGTAACCTACTCGACAATGGCACTAATAATCTTCTAGAAGATTGGTTGCCAAAAAAAAACTCTTAACAAACAAATTCATTCTATTAATTCTGGCGATCAATCATTCGCCATACTTATAGCACGACTATGTAATTCGCTTACAGTCAATATCCAATTAGTTATAACTTGAGGCTGCTTGAAGTGTTACTACTACTTGGAACAGTACAATATTTAAGAAAATTTTAAAGTAAATATTATGCACACATTTCTCATGCGCTCAGAAATATAGAGAGAGAATTCAGTAATGTGATATAAAACGTATTAGACAAATAATCGACTGTTAATGACTCAATTAGGCTTTATACGGTTTTTATACGAATCTTCGACTCTTGAAGACGCAACTGGTAGGTTCACCAGTCGGGCGGCGAGTTCCTCAAGCAACCACTTGTGGATTACAATGTAAAATTATAAATAAAATTTGCAGACACATAACTCATTCATTCTATAGTATCGCGGTAAATACAAAATAGCTGACGCCGCAGACCAGGTCTTAGAAAACTTTTCTAATCTTTTACTAATAACTTTTAATTATAGTAAATCAAAGTAATTCCAATTACTTGAATAATTAATACAAGTACAGCATTTATGTCTAGAATCGGATTATAATATGGTTACACAAATAATAAGAGTTTATTTTCTATCTTCCACCTACATATCGAAATAGCTGAAATTGATAAATTCCAATACCCTTTCAGAGATTGCTATGAATATTGGCCCACCTTTTTTTACGTGAGAAAACTCATATGGATAGTCTACTACCAGGGGGAGCAGCAGGGTTATATGAAACTCCTACTCACTAAAACCTCATGGTGAATCATCCGCCACCTATGTGGGGTGTCACGAAGTCACTTACGTATTCAACCGTGCCACCGCGGCGTGGCGGCGACGACAGCGGCCGTTTGATTTCAGATACACAAGGGGCCTTCTCTCCGTTCGCTGACCATGTGCAATAGGACGATGCGTCCTCTGACCTATTCCAGGTTTCTGGTTCGGCTACGGCGGAGGAACGGGGCGTTCGTATAAGGTTTTAATGCTATTCATTTTACTATAACGCGTCATTAGGTGACGTAAGATTGTATTTTATTGTCATTCAATTTTATATTGTAAATTAACGCAGACGGTGTCGCTAGCGATTGCTATATTTTAGCTACATTGACTACAAAAATAATAACCAAACATAACAAAAAAAAGTTACTCGCAACTCTTGCATAATATGTTTGAAGACACGCATATTTTCGCGCGAGATAGACGTAGTATGAGTCATCGATAGAGATTAATAAGCACTAGTGGACGTCAAATAGCCAAAATTCGACCACAATAAGAAGTATACAGTTTTTTCTTTTTGCCTTAATTAGCCTAGCTTTAGCCATAAGTAACCTTCACTACGGCTCCTATCTAGGCAATGCCATTCTCATGGTCTCTTAATATACAGGCCAAAAGTTTAGACAGTAGCAATATTTGTGGAGGATACGCTGCACTCGATACTCGTTCTAAATCAATTTAAAAAGTAGGTGCTTAATATTTGGCCTAATTATCTAAAAAAAAATATAAAAATTATACGCAATCCTTTATGCGTCTATGTTATAGCACAGTGTCAATGCCCGTCGAGTGATTTCACTTTCACTTGAAAGTGAACATGGGAACAGCGCGAACAAAACAAAAAGGTTTAATATCCATTTTATTATCGAACATTATTAACTCCGGGTCGTCCCTTGCAGCTTTCGGTACCGGTCATTGCACCTAAGTTTATTACGTTTGTGTTTATACTTTTGAAAGTCTTACAACAAACTTTTACTTAGGTTCTCTTTGTTTGGTTATTAATATCTGTTTTGATATTATTATTTTATATGTTAAATGGGACCATGAACTATCATCTCTTATAATACTGTAAGCGACTAACCTAACGTCTGGTAAATAAATATTATTAACTGTATTGCATATTGTACAAACATTGTAAATTGTTGACGTAAGGAGCGCGAAATATGGTGAATAGAGACATAAATACGGCCTTTAACTCATCGATGGTATGAAAAAAAAACTAATATATATAGATTTATAATATAAATAGTTTATACGACTCGGCAGTATCACGTAGTTTAACTGATGATGCTACGAATATTTTTTAAACCAATAAATAGATAAGACAAAACAGCAGTTTTACATCACGTTATATCATCAAAATATTAATGGCTTCTCCGGAAAATATGTTGAACATATATTTATTATTACATTGAGAGAGACTACCTCTCTATACCTATATTATTTTTCACAGAAACTTAGATTAAACCAAATAAAATGTTACTTGATGCATCTTGTTTTATTCCAGTGTATTTAATCGAACTATCACTACCGTAGTGGTTGTATTATATTATTTAACAATATTTATGATTTACACACAATAAATATATACGTAGTCTCTGATCTAATCTTGTTTGTGAAGTGTCTTATGCAGAGATGAATGAATTAATTATTTTATGTGTTTATTATAGCATATCTATCTAGCATCAAATATTTCTCAATTTTTGGAATAATGGAGGAAATTTTAATAAAAATATTTAATACTAGCTGTACCCGCGACTCTGTCCGCGTGGAACGTAATGTAAAAACAGGGACTAATAAAATCATTTGAATGTATTAAGTTTCTAAAAACGATTGAAATGTATTTCATTACTTATTCTAAGACCGGCAATTTGTTTTTTCACACAAATCTTGAAAGTACAGACACGTTACATTTACATTGTTATTATATGTATAGAAGAAGATCAATAAACGAGTTTTAGTCTGTGGTGACTTTAATATGAATATTTTAAGTACGTCGCCAGAGGTCACTATTTTCATATCAATGTCATTTAATCTATATCCTCTTTTCAATGAGCCAACTAGAATTACATCTCATATTGCATCTCCCATAGACATCTCTTTAATCACCTTAAAACCATTGGCGGTAGTATTATTACCGGGATACGGTCTGATCATAAAGAGCTACTTGTTAAAATAAATTGTAATAAATGTAGCGGTGATTGTAAGAAAACAGCTAGACTTATATCCAAAACTAGATTAGATTGTCTAAATCACAATATCGTATAAAGATTATCTACAAAGGTTTTTAGTAATAAATATTCAAATGAGGATTATGACAACTGTTTTAATATTATAAGGACTGATTTAGGAAACACTGCCCAAGAAAGGTTATTAGTGTTAGAAGAAAATGATTTTAGTGAATAGGCTACCATAGGAATTGAAAAAAGTAGAGATCGACTATACGATTTGTATTATATGAGAACATTAACTAGTAATGAATCCTTTCATACTTAAAAGATAAATTATGCAATAAAGTTCTTAAGTCTAGTAATAATATCCAGGCTGCTTGGCATATTATAAATACTACAATCTGGATATCAACAGAGTACATATTTCAAATATACATACGCGGGCATACAGATGAGCGCATTATTTACTCACAAAATAAGCTGAGCTGAAATCATTCCTGCGGCTGACACCTGTTCTCGAATCGCGATTGACTTCTACGTCTGACGGTGTGATTATATAGCTAACCAAGCACGAATATATAAAAGATAGGTAAACCGTATATTTGTCTTTATCGCTATATATACTTACTTCTCCTTTCCGCCCCATATTTAGGAACAATCGTAAATATTAATATTTACTCTAATTACATTATGTTTGCTATTATCTTGAAGTTTACACCGCGATCTATAATTCTATATAGCTATAATTATTAATATACATTAAATTTCTACTCCGCTATTTTGCAGAACATTAATGTCGATTTGAACTCCTTATACGGCAATGTAATTTCTCTTTACTTCCTTATATGGAATTAACAAATTATTACGTCGGTAACATTCTTTTAAGATATTTAAGATTTACGATTAAAATTAATATATGTTTAATAGGGTTGACATTTCAGTGTTGTTTTCGCGACCTTGTAATTTGTATTTTGTGTGTATGATATCAGGAGTATATAAAAGGACATAGGGTAATTTAACATCCTAAAAAAATGTACTGTTCTCGGGTAGTAGATCAAATCTTTTTGAAGTGAAACTTCTATGGGAGGACGTTGAAATTCTGATCGGCGACCTTTTTGTGTGACGAAAAGTGGTGGGAGTAAATACTGTGTCGGGTAGAGTGTTGAAAACACCGGTACTCGTCCGATCACCGAAGTTAAACATCGTCGAGCGTGATCAGTCCTCGAATGGGTGACCGGCTAGGGACACAACGTGACGATGGCTTTTTGTTGTATATTTTTATTTAATATAATACAAGAGTTTCATTTCTACCACTGTCCTGTTTTTTTTATATACTTCATAGGATTTAGCGCTTCACCACAATCTCACTTCAGGTTAAATGAGATATGGTCTGATATGGTAAACTCACTAGACCTAGAGGAGTACAACACGTCCATATTGGTGTCTGGCAAACAAATTTTTTCACCTTCAGAGTGTTAGTTAGCCAGACAGGCTTAGAAAATGTCCTATTATGAACACGACCAAAAGCTAGTATTATGTAATTCTGTTTTCGCACAAAGATATTCGGAATTAGCAATGTAAAGGGAGAGGGGTGATCGCAATTTGATACGAGTCATTTCTCTGTCCCTTGATGCGTTGCATGAGCATTATATAAGAAGCTCACAAAGATTTGTCTCGTCATAATCTAGGTACATGTCAGAAAGTCGTAGTAATTTCAAAGTCTGTTAAATGCATGAGATATGTGGTCGCATGCGTTACTAAATTATCAAACGATTTAATAGTAGGCTCCTTCTTCGTGAAGCCCAAAAGATCGAATATACATATACGAAGATTACAATATACATATACAAAGCATTACATGCACTAGTTTCTTCGTACTAAATAACGGTCATTTTTAAAGCAAAATTAAAGTACGTAAATAATACGATTTAATATTGAAACCAGAAGGTTTGTGTACGGTAACGAGTTAATAAGGTTATCATAATTACGACTAGATATGGTCAAGACGTTTTGCGGTAGTGAATCGCGTGGGATATCATTTTGGAAATGCGTGCCATCGCAACTAATGGTCCATGCAGCCTACATAACCACATTACATCAAATCTGCCCTACTCATGTACTACTCAATCCGTCATAAGTAGATACATTTAACTATATAGGTACTATTGGTATTAGTAATTGACAAAAAAAAATAGAAATCACGGGACGGCCGGTAGATTTGGAACATTTAAGTTAATATAAGAATTTATAATGAATAACAATTAATCTAAACCAATTAAGAAAATATGGAGTTAAGTAGTAAAAAGGAGAAGGTTTAAGTGATAAAATCAATATGTTTTCCTTATTATTGTAATAACAATAATTATTACGGAATACGTATATTTATCATTACATAGTATAAAACAAAGTCCCCTACCGCGTCTGTCTGTCGGTCTGTTCGCGATAAACTCAAAATCTACCCAACGGATTTTCTCGCGGTCTTCACCAGTAGATAAAGGGATTCATGAGGAAGGTTTTTGTATATAATTTGTCAATGATTTTTTTATAACGAGGGCGGGTCAACGTCTGTCGTGCCCGCTAGTAAATAATATTTCAAAGAAAATATATAAAACGTGCGTAGAAGTGTTCAAATATACTATAGTCGGATTAAAATAATATGCAGCTCATAGAGAGAAGCAACTAAATATAGGTATATTACTAGTGGGCCCGGCGGACGTTCTCCCGCCCTGATAATAAAAAAACTTTGACAACTTATATACCTTTATCTTCCTCTAATGGTGAAAAGCGCATAAAAATCCGTTAAGTAGTTTTTGAGTTTATCGTGAACAGACAGACGCGGTAGGGGACTTTGTTTTATAATATGTAGTGATACCCAAAGACAATAATGACGACATAAGAGAGCGTCATGTCGTTTGCTGTGACGGTATACTAGTCCATTTTACAGCCAAGACGCGCCAATACATGTTAACATCAAAAATTTACATTTTGCAATTTTCTTTATTAAAGCACGATAAATTACTATTTCTAACCACCAAGAAATTTGCAAACGTTTCAGGAGTTGGATAGACACTGGACTGAACTAAAAAAGTTACTATGAAGAGTCTGTCACCATGCATATAGCCACCACATACATGGTGATAGACTCTTCAGAGTAATGGTGGTCACAACCCAGTTGGATACAGATCCCTTTCACCCACTTGGTTACTGGATATAGATCAGCTGATGCTGGGATGTGAAAACCTAAGCACGCCTCTATGGTTGACAATAACTTAACAGTTTAAATCGTAGTTTTATAAATTTCGAATAATCAGCCTGGAGGAACACAATGTATCTTTGTACATAATAGGTTGCGTTCGAGCTGTCGGTAGTAATGCCCAACTGCGACCAACTGATGATCACTTACCACAATAAATTATTAAAGCTAGTTCATAAAAAATGCCTATTTTGACACATAATTAAGGTTAATAAAGAGTTAAGATTTGTTTGTTTACTTCTTCATATTTACTGTATCTTCATATTTAACGATTCGATACTAAAAATATTTCACCAATAAGAGACTAAATCATCTCTGAGGTGTAGGCAAATATTTCAAAAATGTAGGTATATGTGAAACGGATGTTAATATTTTTGTGATCGAGAAACTATACCTTTTGATAGACCATCATGGAAGTGTGAAAAATAAAAGAGGTTTTTCATGCAAACGGTTTTATGCTATACATTATTTTACTATAATTATTATCAAGTCAGTAGGTGGCGCTACCCTATATTTAATTGTTTCTCTTTTTTAATTTTATTTAGGCAACAATCTTCCTGATTAATTACTGTCATTGACGAGTAGTTAATAATATTATAAGTGTCTTGCAATAATTTCAATGTTCTGACAAGATGGTGGCTCCCTTGTTAAAGCTTTCCAGGGAGTTTTAATGGCATCTCAGAATCAATGCTCCGTGGTATTATTTTCCATCCACTTCACTTAAGCACAATGAACGAATTATATTACACAAAACATCACCAATTTTACTCAGTATAGAGTCAAGTGACACAAGATTATGAATGAAATATAAGATCCACTACATGATAGACTAAATTCCCGCCAAAAACTCCTATTTCATCGTTATTAATTATAGTCAATTATAGTTAGCAATTTATAATGTGAAGCCTCGCGAATCATTATAGACTAAGTTTCAGGAATTCGGTATCTTAACTCTGCCCTCCCAATATATTCTTGATAATTTAATGTATGTCCGCAAAAACTTAGATATGCTGGATCTGGTTAAAGAGCAGCATAATTTAAATACTAGAAACAGCAACAAATTGGTCATTCTATGCTTCAGGCTCACTAAGTCCAAAAACAGTTTTTTAGGTAATAGTGTTAGGTTTTATAACAAAGTCCCAAAACACATTACCGAATTGCCTGATAGCGAGTTCAAGAACCATGTCAAGCGGGTTTTAATAGGGTAAATATAGGGTGGATGCAAACGATTGTGACGTCTGAAAATTACGCCCCTCTCTGTGTATCTACTAATAAAGAATGTAAATATTTATGATACTGTAAAAATATATGACAAAAGTACCAAAACATAATTAAAATGAAAAACAACGACCCTGCAGAGGTCAGAAACCTACCGAGAACAACTTATATTCCGCAAAGAAACAATTTGTAAACGACAAAATTTCAATGTCATATTTTATTGCAGCAGATCAGTGCATAAATGCACTTTTCGTTTCAAGCCGAAATAATAATGAACAACCGATCACCGAAGATGGCGAGACATCGACAAGCAAGATGGCGGCCGACCATAAACCATAATCGGTGACACAATGCAATATACAGCCAATAAGTATAGGCTTATTGGGATTATAAGGAAATAACTTGGAGGCCGCTGGGCTCCTTTTCGTTGGACTAAAACGAATTTATATTTATTGGTTCCTGTTTTTGGCCAGAATGTCGAACGATCAGCCTTCTTCGTCGGTCCTTAACGCTTATATGGTATTTATCAACGATTTCGTTGTCAATATATAATATTTGTGGTATAAATAAACGTTTACATCGAAGACACAAGTGATACGGTCGTGAAGTTATTGTGGGAAATCACGTTTCCTTTTGCAAGTAGGTGTGGTACTCGCCGGTTACAAATTGCCTTACACTGCGCGCATATGCTTTTCTGCTTTATTTCTGTTATGACTTAATCGAGATGTAAATTGTGTTCACTCAAGGCCCTCTCCGGCGGAGGAGGCTCGGTTAAACGGTCATTATTGTTTATTAATCGAGGCTGATATACAATTTATTAGCCATTGAAATTTCTTCTCATTAAACATGTTTATGAGTATTTTCACTCTTATTATTATTTATAATTACTATCTTTCTCCCGTGACTTCATTTGTATTATTATTCATATAATTAGTATGTTAACTTTACCACAAATATTAAAAGATTTAATTAGTGCATGCATAGAAACATTCACTTCCTACTTCACTGATAAAAATTTCTCTCTCGATTTGATTATCCGGTAATATTGAGGATGAAAGTATACTATGAACTTTCTGTGTACTTTCATTCCGATCCGATCATATGTTTAAGGGTGAAAATGTGATAAATAGACAGATAGGGTTACTTTCGCATTTATGATACTTATTAGTATAAATATAATACTTGCTGTGCCCGCAGCTCTGTACGTATTTATTACATAGAAATTATTTTCGCCTCTTAATTTTATTCTATACTCATAATATTAAAATATTATTGGTAACTCTTACAGTGTATCAACTTCCAAATTATATATAATTCCTGTACACAAAAGTTCATCAAAATTGATTGGATATAAATAAAAACTTAATTGCAAGATATCATATATTTCAATTTTATTAAGATCGATCAAACAGTTATTGAGTTAATTGTAGACATACAGATAGAGAAATATTGTTTAAACGTCTAATTCGATACCATTCACTTATAAAATAGATATTTAAAACAAATTTATATGAGAAAAAATCTGCATGTACAGACAGAACTGCATATTTATTCACATAGCATACAACATTTAAAAGTATTACTCACTCGGCAAGTATGTTAATTTTCAAGCACAAATTAGACAGATCTTTGTGTTACTGACTAATAAACTTTACACTAATATTTACTTTTCTTAAAAAAGAATAATGAATCCGATTACTTCGTTCTACACTTCTTCTTCTTCTTGCCCTTATCCCACATAAGTATGGTCGGTACAACATGATTGTCATGTTGTGGTATATGATTTGGTTTAATTTTTCGATCGGCCGCCTGCCTGACATCAACCCTCCTTGGGATTATTTTGTTGTACCACTGTATTTATGGTTATTATTATATAATTACGAAGTCTGATGGGCTTATTTAGCCTTACAATTTTTCGTTCTGGTTAAAAACGAAGTTCTTCAAGATTATGGTTTGCTTCTTATATTGCCATTTTTATGTAACAGAAAATGTAATCGTACTACACTATATTTATCAATATATATTTAGATATATAGATAATAATAAAAACATTGTCACGTATATGTTGACAATCATATTTATATCGTGAATAATTGAAAAACATTAATTATTACAATTAGTGCAATCATTTTAAATAGAGTTATACAAATAAAAAATCCTATAAAATCCATCCACTGTTGATTCAAGCCGAATAGATCAAATGTAAATATTCAATTTATGTATAATAGCCGCTCGCGACAGCAAATTATAAAGTGAAACCTATTATTATTTTTTATAGAGTATTATTACACCTACGCAGATACATTGAGAGGATTGTATACACTCGGTAATCTTTATATACAACATTCCAGTGTAAGTCTGTTAGTAATTTGCCACCCTCTATACAACTACACCGATTTTAATGTTCCTTGTATTTAAGTGGTCACTTGAATGGTTCTTGCATGTTGTTGAATTGTTGAATCTAGTAGTAGTATTTTTAATTGATAAAACAAACATTTTCTTTTTTCGAACTATCCTATTAAAACAACATTATATAACCCAGAAAGTTTAGCCTCTCAGCAATTCTCAAAATTTTTGATGTAATAATGATATAGCTGTGGCAGTATAACGTCCCATATACCAGTGTTCAGGTCTGATGATACGATTCGTTGTGAACAGTGATCGATAAATATTATTTTAACAGATTAATTTCAATGTCATCATCTATCTGGTAGTCGTTCAGTCGAATTTCATCCATAATAAAAAAAAAATTCAAGTTTTAATGTTATAATTTTTTTTTTCCAACAATTTTGTAATAGACCTAAAGATCGTGAAATATGAGGAATACAAATCTATATAGGTAAATGAAGCCTTAGATTTCTCAAAGATATGGAAAAAAACTTTTTGTTATATCTTGTTTCAGCGTTTAAGCACAATCTCATGTGACGTTAAATAACGATGTGGTCGAAGAGTTCATTCAATTTTTTTTTTTAATGAGTACATTGCTTTTTCTTTTTTAATTGACCCTTTAAATATTTTCAGGGCCAGCTAAAATTACAAGCATAGACACGTAGTTCTGAGGGATCAGCAGATCTATATCTTATAACAAAATAGAATCCTATAGGATTCTGTAACCTACTTGACCGTTAGACGGTGAAAAACCAGTGATTAATTACGTTTCGAGTTCAGCAATTATTGCTATATTAAGCAGCTGGAATGCTTACTACATTATACCATTACAGTAGCGACTGAAGACAGTGGATTGGATTGTATTTATGATCAAGCATAGTGTAGTCACTTTGTCGCATCAAAAACTCTATTGATTAGCGTAACAATAATGCAGATTCGTTACCAAATTTTCAAGTATCATCTTCTTACCAGAACAGGTTAACCTCTTCCACTCTCCCCCATCAGACTTTTTATGCACATATAATTTTTCACACAATCCCTCCACACCTTTTTCGGTCTTCGTTTACTCCTGTATGACAGCCACCTTCATACTTAAGAGTTTTCTAGTTACCTGACTTTCATCTCTTCTCATGACATGCCCGTAACATGCTGAACTATTACTCTTCTTCTTACGCAATTTCTCTGTCACGGGTGTTATTTTCAAACTTACTCTGATATACTATTATAATTCTTAACCTTATCCATTCTAGAACCACCACACATCCATCTTAACATTCGCATCTCTGCTGCATGTAATCTTTTCTCATTCGTCTCTTTTGTAGCCCACTATTCCGATATGACAAGACTGGTCTTATTATAGTTTTATACACCTTCCGCTTGAGTATCAAACAAATTTTCGAGTATCATATTAAAATAAAATATATAATTTTTTTAATTTATCTTCTATACATATAATAAAAATGAAGTGTCTGTATGCAATATCAAAATAATTTTTTTTGACTGATTGACTATGAAAGTATACACGCTTCTGATAACAAAAATGCAATTTTTAAAATTTTTGTCTGTCTGTTTATTCCGGGTAATCTCCGAAACAGCTAGACCGATTTTGACAGGAATTTCATTGACACATAGCTCAAAATTACAGCGGGTTTCTTAGGCTACTCTAAATTAGACTAGGTATTAACCGCGGCTTCGTCTGCAATGTTATCTCCAAAACGATTGGCCCGATTTTCACCAAACTTTCACCAACAGATAGCGGACATCATTTCAAGTAATTTAGTCCATTTTAATTTAGACTAGTTGTTAACCATGGCTTCGCCTGCAGTGCTATCTTCAAAACAGTTCAACCGATCTTCACGTAACTTTCACTGACAGATAGCTGACCTTATAAAAAGTAATTGAAGCAATTTTAGTTTATACTAGCTGTTAACCGTGACTTCGCCCGCAATGCTATCTCCAAAACGGTTCGATCGATCTTCACATAACTTTCACTGGCAGATAGCTGATCTTATAAAAAGTAATTTAAGCAATTTTAGTTTATACTAGCTGTTAACCGTGGTTTCGCCTGCAATGCTATCTCCAAAACGGTTAGACCAGTTTTCACGAAACTTTCACTGGCAGATAACTGACTTAACAAAAAGTAATTTAATTTATTTTAATTTAGACTAGCTGTTAACTGGCTCCGCCTGCTGTGCAGTCACCAAAACGGTTACATCGATTTTCACGGGATTTTCACTGGTAGATAGCGAACCTAATAAAAAGTAATTGAGGTTATTCTATTTTAGACTAGCTGTTACCCGTGACTTGGTCTGCATGAAATTTAGCAAGATTTCAACTCATTCTTTATTTTTAATAAGAGAAATAATTATCGGCTTATTGTTTACAATTCGACATTATAATTATTAATAACATTAATGATATAGAGGTTTTCCTAAAAAGTTCTTAGATTATAAACGTATTACGTAAAGTGTTCCATAATACAATTTCTTGCGGAACAGACAAGCGTTTATTTTCTGTATAGTCACAAAATCTTAATTATAATAATGGTAATGTATTTTAAATATAATGCAAATCTTAATAATAATATTTCGTTAGTTCGTAATTTTCGTTAGTTCCTTATACAGTGTAAGTGAGCACCGAGGTAGTTATATGGTGGGTTAAGGTTCCAAATGTGTTGCTGATGACAAACCTCATTTAGCACGCGATTTGTATTTATATATCTACTGTACATGTTACATGTTACTTTTAGTGGCTTGCGCGTCGTACTTACAATTGTCTTTAAAGAGCGTTTCTGTAATTGTACATAATCTCACAATTCTATAATTCTTTAATACGATTTAAAAAAAACGTCTGCGGAGCTGCGAGTACATATAGTATAAAATAAAAATGCGTTTAGTTTAGAATCAAAACCGTGTTTAAGACTATTGTTGAGTTATGTTTAATAATGTAATAGAAGCTGCCCTTCATATTGTATAAATTTTCTATGGAAATGTAGGTAAATCAGACATACTGTACGTTATAACATCTCGATATAGAGAGATGCGGGTGTGTATAATGATTATTATGATAATGTTTGCCGGTGTGTGGGCCGGCGCTGTACATACCGCGCGCCCACCGCATCATCCACACCACACAAACTAATAATATATAACACATTACCAATCGACAGATCGATATCTACAAGCTACAATTAATTTATGAAGTGTTAATAAACTTATATTAGATGTATCTCAACCAACAAATTAATTGCAACCATATTAGGTAAAGATAACTGAATATAAAGAGATAGATCTGTTTTTAAATAACAATAGTTTGCAAATGTATCTCTTTTTTGGCAAATACCGATGAAATAACGAGCTAATAAACCACGCTACATTTTTAGTTTCAAAGTCAGCAATAGTTAGGACATTGTTATGCCCAGTTGTTGATAGTACTACAAAAATAATTCATAATATTACTACAGTAGAATCTCGATAAAGTAAGAACCACTATAATTAGTATAAAAATAAATAAAAAAATAATAAAAAATAATCTGCTCCCTTCTCCTCCTAACCCAAAATCTCTATTACTTAAAATATGCACCCTTTATAACTTAAACTAATAATTTCAGGTATTAGTTTTCAGTTACTTAAAAAAATGTTTCGACGGACTCTATAACATAAATTATCTGCTAATGAGTCATTTCAAATTAATGTACAAAACAAAGAGTTTCTCGAAATTTATGGATTGCACGTATTTACAAGTAAAATTGGTAACATAAACAATAAGTATACGATCACCTATTGTTTCTATGAAATCCCTACGATCACAGCGGCTTGCCTGGATAGTCGTTGAGCACTCTTCTTATCAGCGATCAACGAAGCAAGAAGAGCTATAGTGACTTATAGAGAAATGTAGCAACATAAAAGATAATGTATTTTCCTCTCAATTTATCATAGAAAATCTAATTGATTTAGAAACCGCAAACTGTTTAAAACAAAAAACAACACAGACTTTTTCGGTAGACTTGAAATAAAGTTTTATTGTTATGAAAAAGTGTATGTATTTTATTTTACCACTTCTTCTGGCGTATTCGGATAAAAGTAGGAAATGTATACGTATAAACTCATCAATCACTCTCTAACATAAACCCTTAATAAATTAAAAACTCTATAACTTAAAATATGTTGTGTTTCCCTTTTTAACTTAACGAGCTTCTAATGTACCTATAAAAAATATAAAACTATATTCCCATATTTTATACCCAGCAACAGAAATAATAGTTTTTATAAATTAGTGTTAGTTTCTGCGAGAATTTCCCATTATCGATTTGCCGGGTAATTGATTCGAACACCACGTGAAGCTGACTTTAATTTTAGGTGGTTATTACAAAGAGGTTCATTATGTAAACGATGATGTTTGTAAATAAACTTGCTCTATATATTTATTAAAATTATATATCTTGTTCTAAGGTGAGTTTGTTTACTAGTTCGCTTTCACGCTTTGACTGAATCGATCATGAAATTTTTGCATACACAGTGTCGGAGATACCGAAAGGAACATGTGGGATAAGATGCACTATTCCTAAGAAATAGATAAATACATGCGTGTGAAGCTCCGACCATAGATAATTCGATTTAATATTCAAGTCATGTTTGAGTGTTTTAAAGATCATAAGCACATTTTCAGGACATCATTTGAAGACAGTATTATTTATCACTATTTATATAGATACTAGCGGACCCGATGGACGTTATCCTGCCGTGATAATAACAAAATTCCTAAAAGTCAACCGCAGCGCCACCTACCAGGTCCAATTGTGAATCTAAACCATTGTTGAATACACCTGAACACACACACACACAAAAAATCATCAAAATCTGTCCAGCCGTTTAGGAGGAGTTCAGTCACATACACACGGATAGAAGAATTATATATATAAAAAAGATAAATGACAAATGTCAACGAAGTTCTATAGGTTTGTGAGAATTCGCAGACATCAGATAGTAATAATTATGTTATTATGTACCATTTTTTATTGCGAAGAATGGACGATTGTTGACAAATGTTATCGGAGCATGACTATTTATGAAATAAAACAATTTAACTAATATGTAAATTGCTTGATACCTTCACAGCAAGGCAAGTAAATAACTCGTAAACTAGCCACAACTGTATTGATTGTATCTCAAGGATTATAAATCATTCAATCTTAGCCTAACCGAACACAGGTCGTCGCTTTTTGTTACGTCGCATGCAAATATTGATAATTACATTTAAAATGCTATTGCTTGCCTGTTTTCGAATTATATTTACACATACGTAGGTCGGCTTCAATAAAATTGGTCACACAACACAATTAAAAACAATTTCCGTTGAATTTAGAGCAAGACAAAACTATCTCAAAGACAAAGCTGTCTCCGGTTCTAAAAACCATACAAAAATACATGAAAACAGACGATCATGTTCGTTATTATATTACGTACTAGCAGGCTCGGTGGACGTTGGTCCCGCTCTGATAATAAAAAACACCTTGACAAATTATACATCAAAACCTTCCCCATGAATCACTTTATTTACTGGTGAAAACCGCATGAAAACTCATTCAGTAGTTTTTGAGGTTATCGCGAATAGACAAACAGACAAACGTGGCAGAGAACTTTGTTTTACAATATGTAATGATACTGAACAAGTAAAATTGTGTAGATTATCTAATAGTCGATGCAGTTTAGTTCTGGCTGCAGGGGTTAACTTTATGAGATGTCATCCCGGGTGTCAGAATCAAAGAGATACTGGTTGTTAAAAAGTGACTTATTTAAAAAAAAACAACTCAATCAGCATCCATTATTATCACAGACCTCATGGTATCTATAAGCGGTGTTGGCTTAGTTGATAATGTTCGGACACCGCGTCAATGTACTTAGATTTGAATCCAAGCAACTGAGTCGGAAATTTCGGTGAAGGAAACATTGTGATAAAGCCATAGCATGGTGGTATAGCTTTATTTAAGTTCGTCTGACTAACTACCACTCACAAATAGAAAATCTGTAGCCAAGCATCAGTCCGGTGAAGCTGTTAAGACCTTGCTAGGTAGCGTAGTCAGATCGAAAAAAAAAAAGTCGCCAAGCATCTTTTGGTGTGTTTCGGCAACTGCACTTGATAATCAAACTTCCTCTAGATGGATGTTTACTATCTTAGACCACGTCGTGATTTAACCTCAGATTAAATTGTGGTCAAAAGCTAAAAAAAATATTTTTTTAATCTTAATCAGCCTTTTATGCTAAGTTCTATGAAGTAATGGTCGATGGAGCCAGAACAGATTTAGGGTTACAAAATATTTCGCACGGCTCCTAGAACAGTTAAATCTGACGGTGTTGGTCCTTCCAGGATGTATAAAATAGTGTTAAAATGAACAGCGTGTAATGGTATATTCCTATTCCCAGTTCGACAATGGATTCGAATTCTGACTACTATATCGGCGTACGATGCATAAATCGTTGGTTTCACGAAAATATTCTAAAGTGCCGCAACCAATAATGATACAAATGCAAATGAATACTAGTCCTGTATAATTACAATAAAAGCAACAATTTCTCAAGTCACTAACACGTAATTGCTAAGTATATGAAACTGGGGCAAATTGAACTTGTTAAACATGGACGTGATTTTATGATATGATATGATATTTACAATATAGTTAAGATAATGCTCTAGACACTTTAATACACAACTACTGTATTCGAATCGGTAATGGTTTTAAGTTTAGCAGTCGCAGAAATCTTCTCGGAGGATGGTTACGACAAAGTTTGGTTAATATTGAAATGATTTTTACTTTGTGTGTTATTTTAATTTGTTATAAAATCTCATTGATGTGGAACCTTTTTGAAATATTTTTTTTAAATTAATAATGTAATAGAGTTTTTGTCGGGCTTAGTCTATCGTGTAGTGAATTTTATTCATAGTTTTATGTTATGTATCTCTGTTTTGTAATATTGGTGGTGTTTTGCGTATTAGTTTGCTTACTGTACAGTATACATAAACGAAGGGGAAGGGAAAGTATATGGGGAGCATGGATTCTAAGATGCCACAAAAACTCCCTGGATAGTTTTAACAAGAGGGCCACCATCTTGTTAGAACATATCAAAATGTTAAAAATTGATAACAAGAAACTTATAATGTTAATATCTATTCGACAATGGCAGTAATAATCTAGTAGAGCAAGATTTTCCATTAATAAAACTAAAAGAATATATGATAATTAAAAGTCACATGGATTATAAAATTTCTTTGACATTAGATGGATGGAATCTTCCTTTTTTATACAAAATAAAGGAGTGAAATGTAAACGCTCAGGTAAATATTGGTAATTGAAAATAAAACACATGGAAATAGATTGTTTGGATGGATAGTTGTTGATTACTGTGAACTCGCAGAAATGTTTTATTGGCTCATTTCTTATTGTTTAATTTCAGTTAGTAAAACTTACGACATATGTGTATTGAGTTGGTTATTTATTGTATTCGTTAATCAAAAACAATATTTAAAAAAAATTAAGACTTACGATCGCATTAAACTTCTATGGTTTTTCCGTTTTCCATTCACTAGCTAACGCACTGAAAATTTTATTTTCGACCATTGTTCACAAATTCACGAATGAAGAAACTTTTACTCAGTACACTAATATACTCATATTAATAATGTTTAATTTGAACTTTGTTAAATAAAATTCCCACGAAAATGTCGCGATTTGAAATATGTCCGCGGCGCATGCGCTCGTCGGCTCCGCCGCGCTGGGCAAGCGAAGGCACACGTACTCGAAGTGGCGAGTATCTCGCGTTGTCGCTTCTGGGTCACCGCCCACAGCTTGCAGTGAGATCATAAAGCTGTTACGAATATTATTTACACTTCCAACTTCGAGTACAGCCTTCACTTATACGCTCTATATTCAAACTAGCAATCGCCTGCAAGTCTGTCCGCGTTAAATCACAATATAAAACTTAATTATTTGCAACATATGCAATATCTAAATTTAATACCTCAATGTTGAATGGTATGTGTTCGTTTTGTACATAAGTAGACTTTTGCATTAACATGAATAGCGTGAATACTATAATATTTTACTAGTTATTGTTATTGTGACTAGTTATTGTTAAGATAGGAGCATTGTTAAGATATTTGGTTGTTTATGAACAAGTTTTAGTTAAAGTAGATAGCCTTCTTTCTAAGCGTATTGCACATCATTCACATTAATTTATGGTTAAATATAAACCTATAAATAAAAAAATAAAAAGCCTTTTATTTGCTACATACTAATTACTATTACATTATTATTTTATTTTTTATTCAAGAACTATATAGCACTCGCCTCAGCGGCGTAGGCCTCCCCCAAACTTCTCTATTCATTCTTCCTTAACGCTATTCTTGACCATTTCCAACCACACCTTTCTTTAAAGACATCACTCCGCCTCTTTTTGGGCCTTCCTTTTTTTCTTTTATACCCCCACGGTATCCATACTGTCACTTTTTTTGTCCATCGGTCGTCATGTAATCTATATATATGACCCGCCCAATTCCATTTAAGAGTTCTTTTTTTTTATATCTGTTACTTTTGTTTTTTTCTTACTATTTCGTTTGTTATTCTATCTATTAATCCCTAGCATGCTTCTTTCTATTTTACTTTGACATACCGCTAATTTTTCTTCATCTGTTTTCCTTAACGACCATGTTTGACAACCATAAGTTAAACAGGGTAATATTGCTGTTTCGAATAATGTTTTCTTCATATATATTTTTATTTCATTGTTCTTCATTATTTCTTTGAATCCCCAATACTTTTTCCATCCCAAGGCAATTCGTCGTTCTATTTCTCTTTCTGTACAGTCTTTGAATTAAACTAATTGACCAAGGTAAATATAATCGTGGACGTATTCTATTTTTATCCCTTCTATAGTGATGTCTTGATGTTCTCCGTTCGTTAATATCTTAGTTTTTGATGCATTTAATGTTAGTCTAACTTTTTTACTTTCACTCAGTAATTCGGCAACCATAATTTCAATATCCAATGCTTTTCTAGCAAACACCAAAATATCATCAGCGAGGCGTAAATGGCTTAGGAACTCTCCATTTACGTTTATCCCTTTGTGTTCCCACTCCAGATGTCTGAAAACATATTCAAGTACAGCTGAAAATATTTTAAGAGATAGTGGGTCTCCTTGTCTAACTCGTTTTTTAATCGAAAACTCCTCACCTTCTCTCTCTAGTCGTATTGTAGCCTTACACTTCGTATATATGTTTCGTATCAAGTTTATATAATAGGTCTTTACCTATGAAATTGCTGTTCTGCAGTACTGGCCATTTCAAATCAAAATAATTTTTGTTTGGCTAAGAATTCTGATTTCAAATTAATTTTATTTTAAAAACATGGAATTCTTTTTCCAAAAGTAGTCATTTATTTATTGATTAGTATTACATTTTCATCGCATTTCAATCTTTTTTGTCATCATGGATACGTTAAAAATTCGAGTAAGTATCGAATATGAGTACCGTCGTGGCAGCAACGCGACACAAGCGGCATACAACATCAACGACGTTTACGGAGCTAACACTACAAACCAACGCACCACCTTTTATTGGTTTGCTCGCTTCCGTTCTGGGAATTTTGACCTGAAAAATGAACCTCGCGGTCGTCTGTAGACTTTGGTCGACAATGACGAATTAAAGGCGATTGTGGAAGCTGATGATACACAATCTACAGCTGAATTAGCAGCAGCTTTCGACGTTAGCGTCAAAACAATATTGGTATATTTGCGTCAAATTGGCAAGGTAAAAAAGCTTGGCAAATGGGTGCCCCACGAATTCAATGATTGCCAGTGCGAAGTACGCGTCGAGACGTGCCTTACACTGCTCAACAGACACACGAATGAAGGAATTTTGAACGGCATTGTTACCTGCGATGAAAAATGGATTCTGTTTGATAACCGCAACCGCTCAGCAAGTTGGTTGGATCCTGGTTCAGCACCTAAACAATGCCCTAAACGAAAACTTACCACTAGAAAAGTGATGGTCACTGTTTGGAGGTCTACCACCGGTGTGATTCATCACAGCTTCTTACTAAACGGGGTGAGCATTACTGCAGATGTGTACTGTGAAGAACTAAACACAATGAGGGAGAAGCTGGTACATCTCCAACCAGCATTGGTCAATCGCTCGTCTTCGCTGCTCCTGCACGACAACGCGCCTCATACTGCACAGGAGACGGTCCCCAAGTTGCAAGAACTGGGGTTGGAAGTTCTCCGTCATTCGCACTACTCACCAAACCTTGCGCCTACAGACTACTACTTTTTCCAGAATTTGGATAACTCCTTGGCGGGAAAAAAATTCAATACCCGAGAGGCAGTACAAAATTTCTTTGAAGAATTTGTTGCCTCCCGTCCAGCTGATTTCTTTAAGAAGGGCATTAATAAACTGCCACTGCGTTGGCAAAGATGCATTGATTGCATGGGTAATTACTTCGATTAATACAAATAAAAAATACATGAAAAAAATTCGTTTCAATTTTTCATACAAAACGGCAATTTCATAGGTAAAGACCTTATATTTTTGATTAAGACCTTGCTGTATGAGTGCCTTCCAAATTGACTCATGATTCAAAGAATCAAAAGCCTTTGTGTAATCAATAAAACACATGTACAAAGACTGCCCATATTCGTTGGATTTTTCTATAATTTGGGTAACAACTTGAATGTGATCTATTGTCGAAAATGTTTTTCGAAAACCGGCTTGTTCTATCGGTTGGTTCTCGTCTAAAATCCAAGTAATCTAATTAGCAAAACTTTTAAAAATATTTTTTACAAGTTTGTATACTAATAGGCCTGTAATTAGCAAGATCTCCTCTAGCTCCTTTCTTGTACAATAATGTTATTGTTGATTTTGTCCATTGCTCTGGTATTACTTTATTCTCATATACGTTATTAAATAATAACTGCAGAGGCTTTAATAAAGGTTCACAAATTGACTTCAACACTTCATTTGTAATATTGTCTCTCCCGGGAGTTTTATCTTTCTTTTGGATTTTGATTGTACATAAGAATTTGCATATGGTGTTTGTTGATTTGGAGAAGGCATATGATCGAGTACCCCGAGATGTTCTGTGGTGGGCACTGAAAAAAAAAAGAGTGCCTGAGAAGTACCTACAACTTATTCGTTGTATGTACAGTCAAGCCAAAACACACGTTAGGTCCGAAGCTGGAGTTACCGATAATTTCAATGTGGCTGTAGGTTTGCACCAGGGTTCAGCTTTAAGCCCTTATTTATTCCTTCTTGTTATGGATGCGTTAACATCAGACATACAGGAGGAGACACCCTGGTGTATGCTGTTTGCTGATGATATTGTTCTTGTCGGCGAAGATGCTACCGAGGTCCAGAGTAGGCTGGTAAAATGGCGAGAAAAACTGGAGAATGTTGGTTTGAAAATCAGTAGACTAAAAACTGAACATTTGTTTTGCGACTTCGGTGGTCCATCCAGCTTTTCTCCTATAGCTTTAAATGGTATATCCTTACCAACCTGCTCTGATTTCCGGTATCTCGGTTCTCTGATCCAAAACGATGGTTGCATAGACAAGGACGTGAGGAATAGGATAAATGCAGGGTGGATGAAATGGCGAAAGGTGTCTGGTGTCGCTTGTGACCCACGAATGCCCTTGAAACTCAAAGGGAAGGTGTATAAAACTATTATAAGACCAGTAATGTTGTACGCATCTGAGTGCTGGGCGACTAGAGAGACGGATGAGAGAAAACTACATGTGGCAGAGATGCGAATGTTAAGGTGGATGTGTGGTGTAACTAGAATGGATAAGATTAGGAATGAATATATCAGAGGAAGTTTGAAAATAGCACCAGTAACAGATAAGTTAAGGAGTAATAGGTTAGCATGGTATGGGCATGTTATGAGGAGAGATGAAGACCATGTAACTAGAAAAGCTTTGAGTATGACGGTCGATGGATATAAGAGTAGAGGAAGACCGAAAAAAGGATGGATGGATTGTGTGAAAAATGATATGTGTGTAAAAGGTGTGTTGACTGAGATGACATCTGATAGGCGAGCGTGGAAAAGGAAAACATGTTGTGCCGACCCTACTTAGGTGGGATAAGGGTAAGAAGATGAAGATGATGCTCTATTTCAGATTTCAACATATCTTGTAGTTCAACATCTTTATTAGATTCGCCATTGTTATCTATTACGTAGCAATCATAATCTTCTTTTTTAGTGTAGAGGTTTTTATAAAAGTGTGTTGCTTCGCTTATTATGTCCGGCCGTCTCGATAGCATATTCCCGTTTCGCTTTTTAAAATTTAATACCCACTCTGATTTTTCTTTCATCTCTATAAATACTTTTTGTATAGCTCCAGTTTTTGTTATACAGTTTTCAAGCATATGTTGCTTTTTTATTTTCTTTGTCTTTTTTGTATTGGTTAGTAGTTTTGTTAAGAAAAACTTAAATTCTTTTTCCAATTTGTCATATTGTGCTTGTACTTTGGCTGATGTTTTCAAAGAATCCATAAATTTACTTTCCCAAAATTCCGAAACCTCTCCTAATAACTCTTTATTAGGAGATTAGGATTATTATATCTTTATAATTTTTTTATGTAGTAGGCAGGTCTATATATTTTTCTGTTCCGAGTAGTTTTTATGAAAAGTTTGCATCGTATCATTCTGTGGTCAGTATTAAAATTCAAAGTATTTATGATATCAAAATCATGTATCTGTTTTGGTTTGCTCGTAAGTATGTAGTCTATTTCATTATAATGTTTTCCGTCTGGTGATCTCCATGCCCATTTTTTGGTTATTTTTCTTTGAAACATACTGTTTACAATCCTATAGTTCTTGTATAATGCACACTCTACTAATCGTTGACCATGAACGCTCCTTTGTCCATAGGAATATTTTCCAAAAATCCTTTTTTCACCTCTTTGCATCACATTTACTTTAGCATTAAAATCTCCGAGAATTATTATACTTTTTGAGTTAGTAAAATTAAGTGCAGCTTCTAAGGATTGGTAGAATAAGTCCATGTCTTCATTTGTGTACATCTCTGTGGGCGCATATACTTGAATGAATGACCATATATCGTTAATGTCATTCCCTATCTGTAATTCTAATATTGCTATTCTATCGGAAAATGATTTAAGACCTATTATATTCTGTTTCAAATATTTCTTTATTAAAAATCCTACTCAATTTCTTCCCTTACTCTAAGATGTATGGTATAGGATAAATTCAGAATATTCTCTTTTTCTCTTCTTATTTCACACAAACCTATGACGTCCAATTTTAACAGTTTTATAGCATAATTGAGTTCTGTGATTCTGCTATCTGAGAAAAAGTGTTCTCACGTTTATGGTAGCTATAAAAAAGTAGTTTAGTGATTGAGTATTTTGCATGTGATTTCTTGTATTATTTTCATATATTTTTTGTAAATTTGGGGGGTATACTTCTCCGTGGTGACCGGCCATCTTGGAGAATGGTTATTAGTTCGATTAGTATGATTTGATTGCTATGCCTTGATTACTTTTGATGTGGAATATGACTTGTTTCTGAACATGTTTTCGAAGGCATTATTTTTATTAATCTTGTGAGGTACACATACAGATTGAGTATTAAGTACTTTTGGGGACGTAGACAACTCTCTTTTCTTTGTAGTTTCTTCGGTTTTCTCTTATCTCATCCTTAACTACTAGTTTGTCGTATTTTATGAATGCAATCCGACCTTTTTTTCTTTGTTCTTCTAACTGAGGAATAGGTCTCTTCCTTATTTCTAGAACATCTTTACTAAGTCTTCTTTAACGAAAATATTTTTCGGTAATTGTTTACTGTTACGCAAAATTTCATTTCTCTTCCAAGTATTAACCATACTTATTAATACAGAGCGCGAATTTTCTTTTATTTTACCAATTCTAAAAGTGGTATCGATGTCTTGTTTAGTCATTTCAAATCCAGCATTATTTAAAGTTTTTATCACGCTGTCTATTAAATCTTCATTTCTCTTCTTCTTTTCAAGGCCATACAAGATCAAATATTTTTTTTTCTGTGCCACTTCGAGCTGTTTTATTTTCTCGTTTAATTTCCATACTTCATTTTTTAACATTTTGTTGTCGTCGATAATGGGCTTTAATTTATTATCCATCTCCAATGATATGGAAGTTGTAATGGTATTCGTTAATGCAACTGTTTGTTTTTCATTTCTTCCTTAATATTATGTAATACTAATTGCATCTGATTATACATTCTGTTGTTCTTTTTTAAATTTAAATGTGGCAACACTCTTTACTTTTTACCTTTTTTTATCGTTAAATTTGTACGTGATACAATATCTGATAATAACGTTTTGTTTCTACCTTCTCGGTTATTTTCGATTACTGTTTATCAGTTTTTAAGCTGAATGACACTAAAAACACTAAGTTGTTAACGTAATAACTTCATTGTATCCTGTTTATTGTATAACTTCCACTGAAACTTGTTCTATAGTGGTTTGAATAGTTATTTTTACTTTTTGTTCGGAGCTCACTTTTACACAACCACCCACGACAACAATAAGAATAAGAACCTATAACATAATATAATAGTAAAAAACAGAAGACTAATTACGCAATTATTCTTAATAGAGATTATAAGGATAATTGAATCGGCAACGATGGCTCAATAATGCGTTTTCGGAGATCCCGACGATTGACATACATTGAAATTCTGAAAAAAGCCCGAGCTTTTGGTAAGGAAAACATCGTCATGAAACCCCTCACGTCTTATATACATATGTCGCTAAGTATTTACATGATTCGGTAGTTACACTTTAGTCCCTCTCTAGGCTTAGTGTGCGTATCGTCTTAGAGCATGCCATCAGATGACATTATAGTCAAACGCTGAAATCAATCACTATGATGGTTTACCCTAAATAAAGAAAACTTCAATAACGTTAAATATATTTATTTTAGTAATAACTACAATATGATTATCAAGAGATTACACAATATTTTTTTTATAAATACGTACAAGGATTTGTATTAAAGACAATAAGTTAGAAAAAGCGTCATCTATGTTAAGTAGAGTGAACTATTTGGAGTAGTTCTCTGTGTCGGCGTTAGAGGCGCTGGCGGGCGGCATGTACTCGAACAGTACCGCTTTCCTGTCGAACCCGCATCGGAAGAGTTTCCACGCAACGTCTTCCGGAGTGGCGCCGGTCTGATCAGCGCAACTTTCCAATACCTGAGAATAAAATATTTTCCAAATACTATTAAAAAACATCGATCTGCGGGTATGCCTAAAGGGGTAGAAAGCATTTGCGTCCTTTTTTATGATTTAGGAAGCCGTACAGTAATAATTATGTTATTCGAAAGTTTTATAGTACAGGACAGCTTTTATTGGAGTAAAAAAATATTTTTTAGTTTTATAAGTAAAAAAGTTAGAAACCTAAATAAATAAGATAATAATGAAAACTACTCTCTGATTACATAATTCCGAAGAGTAAAGTGATAGAAAGTGATGCTTATTACTTATTTATTACACTTATCAATTAATAAATAAACAAGGTTCAGAAGTAACACTCCATCGTTTACTTCGGTGAATTCTTTCGTCTATTATTTATGAAATTATAAGCAAATTTTTTCAATTAAATATACCCTACATATAAAATGGAGAATGATTATTTATTAGTTATTTATAAGACAACAAGAGTCCACAAAAACAAAAATAAGTGATATACTAATACATAAATTGGTAGTAAATTTAAAAATAAAATTAAGTATTATAACTATATTAATATATATGTTTTTATACAATATATTAAATATGATGAAAAGATGAACATCACACTATTATATTAGAACAGATATCCAGTGCTTCATGAAAGGACTGTCGTACATTATAGCATAGAAATCATCAACCCTAGCATTTGCAAACATTCCAGAAGCGCTACAAAATCGTGGTAATTCCAATAACATTCTGAAAATATAATTATATTGGACACGCCATGCGTTCATAGTCCTCTTACTGAAGCTGATCCACAAGCTGCTCGTATAAAAACATTGACAAAATGCACATGTACATTAATGTTTTAGCAAAACACGTTTCCCAAGTCTGTGACTAACCTGCGGCGTAGTCAAAATATGTGTAAACTTACTTTTACCCGCGACTTCGTTTGTATTAACGTACGCTACTTGTACTATGTCATTTTCTGTACTCCTGACAGTGTGTATGCAAAATTTCATGATTATTTGTTGAGTAGTTACGGCGTGAAAGAATATCAAATTAACTCTTAACAATATTAGTTTAGATTTAACTTATCTATTAATGAGAAAACATTACAAAGCGTTCTTGTCGGGATCTTAGTCTCTCATGTAGTGCCTTTTATATTTTATTCATAATCTTGTGTTATTTATATGACTTTCTATTTTGTAATATTGGTGGCATTTTATGTGATATAGTTTACATTATTATTTTACACAAGTGAAGCGGATGGAAAATAATATCGCGGATCATGAATTCTGAGACACCACACAAACTCCTCGGAACATTCTAACAATGGAGCCACCATCTTGTTAGAACATTGAAATTACCTATCACAAGACACTTTTAATTTGTTACCACTTGTGAGAGTGGAGGATTGCTAATCAAAAATAATAATAGTGCAAACCTTGGTGGCATTCTTTGCATCGAGCCTGGTCGCCAGTTTCCCGAGCATCGCGGCCTTCTGCAGCTTCCCGTCCTTGCCTATGATCTTGCATTTGAGAAGAACGCAGTAGACGTGCCTCTTCAGTTGTTCCGTCTCCAGCACTTCCCCGCGCAGCAGCGCTTCCACCACCTTCGGATCCACCTGCGAGTCGGGGAGGCAAGCGTCCGAGTGCGCTCGGAACATCGCCTTCTCCGCTTTGCCCAACATCTAACACGGTTTATCTCAACATTACCATTTGTTAAACACTATATTGCTCATCCAACATAAAAAAATAAATATAAACAATAATAATAACGAAATAAATTCAAAACAGCGGTAGGTACATATCAATCGATTCACAAAATGGAGTATTAATTGGTTTAAGTTTTTTTTTGTCTTTCTGTTAGTTTGTTAGTTATATTATTTTAAAATTGCTTTTAGCGTAACAATTAGTATAATAGTAATAGTTTCAGTGTTTTTTTTCTCTTTCTGTTAGTTCTCTCTTAGTTTTCGTATTATTTATGTTAAATCTGTAATAAAATAGTTCAATATTTAGTTTATAGAAATTTAATTTATTGTTGGGGCAAGCCGCAGTTTCCTATAAATATGACTATATTTAAATTTAATTATAATAGTGTTACCATCACCATATTGTATTGTCATGTTGATGATCCATGACAAATAAATTTATAAATCCTGATATAAACACAAATTTGTCCGGACTAAACTCCGAAATGGTTCAACATATTTTAATGAGGCTTTTACTGCTAGATACAACACCTTTCAAAGTATTATCTGCGATACATCAAAATCAAAAATATTTTATTCAATTTAGGCCTTGAGAAGGCGCTTATGAACATCAAAGTTATCACCGATTCGGAAAACAACCCAGTCATCAAGAAGAACCAGCAAGAAACTCGATCTGCTTTATTTTTCATAATTAATACTTTTACAAACACATATCGTTACATTTGTTTTCTGTGGATGGATAGACAGACGTAATTTCCATACATTTAAAGAGCTCAACAAATGTAAATTCCAATTTAAATATACAATTACTAACATATATGTTTAGACAAAGAAGATTTAAATCATAAGAACAGTTGCCTTTCTGTACAACACTAACAAAACAATCAATCATAATGAAGTGCTAATCAATAGACTAACAAACTAACATCGATATTAAAAAATTAAAAGAAAATACATATAGTGTAGGAGTGTATGTGTATATTCGCCCGTAAACTTCATGAAATTCCTAGTATTAGAAATACATAAGAAATCCAGTAGTCCGGTGAAGCTGTTAAAACCTTGCTAGGTCAATAGCGTAGTCAGTGCGAAAAAAAAATCAGAAATCCTAATCTTATTATACTTTTATTGTACTACTAGTTGACCCGTGCCACGGCATCTGCACCAAATCAGCAAAAACTAATTTGATCAAATATCGAAACAACACACGTACTGACAGAACTCTAATAGAAATTCCTTTCTAAAGTGTAATGTAACTATTATCTAGGTGTAATTATTTTTGGCTTCTATATCGATAAAAAAGTCCACTGCGATTATAATTTTCAAAAAATATTTAATGTACAAATTTGGCCTAGTGACACTTTTATTATATGTAATGTAATAATGTTATAGACTATGATTAATTTATCAATTGCAGCATTTTGCAATCACACATACACATAACTCACAAACACAAATAGTAAATGGAACAAAATAAAATATGTATCAGAAACTTACTATGCAATTCTTGCATCCCGTTGTTGCCTGGAAATAATAATAGAAACATTTGTAATAATAATAATTTAAGAACATTCACAATTATGAATATCCACGTCCATTTTTTTTTCTCGAACTGACTTCGCTGTTGACCCAGAAATGTCTTAACAGCTTCACCGGACTACTAAGGCGAGCGCTTAGGCACTCAGCCGATTTTATTTGACAACTAGCTCAAGGTCCACATCCATTAATGTTAATAGTAAGTATATTTTGCAAATTAATAATGACGTCTACGTCATCTTAATATTATTTATGCAAGTCTTGTATTTTAATCTTAATCAGTCATACTCAACCTTTTTTTAAAGGGGCTACAAACACGTTTCACTCATAGTGTCGCGGGTCGCAAACTAAATAAGGTTAACATAAACCAAAATGCAAGTGAACCAAATTTAGAAAACACCTGTTAAGTAAAAAATTTTAACTACAGCGGCGAACTATACCTACTGACAAACGAAGCGACGCTGAAAATATGAAAGAGAATGCCATTCCCATTGTGTAGCTGGCTCCTCCCGCACTATTTTCAATGGAACGCATCGCGGTTGCGTTTTCTGGGGTTTATTTCTTTTACTCAGCGTGCTCAAAGTTTTTCTGTTGGGTGCGAAATTTTAAATAACTGAAAATACAGTAGCATCGAGTGGGACAACTACAAAAAGTCCGGTGGGGGCCATACGGCCCGCGGACCGCAGGTTGAGTATAGCTGATCTAGATTGTTCGAATCCTCTAAAACTTTCCGTAAATATTGAGTTGATTATGGAATCCGTGACAAAGTAAGAAATCTTTCAAGAAACGAGCCTACTCCTTTCTTAAGGGCCGGCAACGCATCTGTGTTTCCTCTCGTGTTACAAGAAGTCGGTGCCAACCAAACCGAAAATCATATCATCTACATAGATACAAAGTTTAAGTCCACTCTCGTGTCTCTGTAATACAAAAATTTTGGTTGGTACCGACTTCCAGTACATCTCTAGGTAGCACACATATTCATATGTTTTATTTAATGTGGTTAATTTGATAAACTATTTATTTTCCGCTTTTTAGTGCCTTATGGGTTTTTGATTGATATTGAAGTCGATTAATACTTTTTTTTGAAAATTTACTTCTGTTAAATGCAAAAATCAAAACCAAAAATATTTTACTCGATTTAGGCCCTGAGAAGGCGCTTATGAGCGTCAAAACTACCACCGGTTCGACAAACAACCCACTTATTGAGAAGAACCGCCAAGAAACGCAAAACTATCACCGGTTCGACAAACAACCTACTCATTGAGAAGAACCGCCAAGTAACGCAATCTGGTTTTTTTTTTCAAACAGATATGTAGTTACATTCATTATTAGTGGATGCACAGAGAGGGGCGTCATTTCCAGACATCACTATTGTTCATATATTGATCCACTTTATAATAGATACAATAATGCCTTTAGACATTAAAACCCGCTTGACATGGTGCTTGAACTCACTATCCAGCAAATCGGGTATGTGCTTTGGAATTTTGTTATAAAACCTAATATTATTTATTTATTACCTAAAAACTGTTATTAATGAGTCTAAAACATGGAATGACCAATTTGTTATTATTTCTAGTATTTAAATTATGTCAGACTTTTACTAAATCCAACTCATCAAAGTTTTAGCGGTAGCATAGATTAGATTATCAAGAGTGTATTGGGGGGGAGGGGGGCAGAGTTAAGATACCAAATTCCTGGAACTTAGTACATACATCTCTTTATATTTGAGTCGTTACATTTCAAAATGAACTAAATCCAATTATAGCCGTTCCTAATATTTTACATAATTTTTCAACATCTTCATATTTTGTATATGTAAAATATAAAGTCCTTAAAAAATTAAAAACAAAATGAGAACTTTGTTATCGGTGTATTAAAACTGGAAATGGTAAACAGTTTATATGAACGATTACAATTGGATTTAGCTAATTTCGAAACGTAACGACTCATTTGCTGAGCCCGTGGCTGTTTGTGTCGGTGTACCTGTTGCGTAGCTGAGAGCAGCGCGAGCGCCACCGCACCGTACAACCAACTCATCTGTCCTCCCGATGGCAAGCGCAGCGACAGCGACACGAGCAGCAGCACAGCAGCCACCGACAGCACCCGCAGCAACGTCCGCACACGCACTCGCGCGCACTTCTACCCGATACGGGTTTTATACGCGACCGCATACTGCTACTACGCTGCTACTAAGGTCACTCACTCGTTCGCGATTCAACTTGTTTTTCGTACCTATAACACTATATCAATGGATAGCGTCACACATCGGAGTGACGAATAAAGATATTGGTGATAATTGATTTATCTATAGGGATACGTGTTTATTGCATTATATGGAAAAAAAATAAGATTTCTGTTGAGAAAAATATTTAGTACAAAACCAGAAGCGTTTACGAGATTACTGTAATTTGAAGCTACGAATGATATTTATTATTAGTTGTGGAAATGTGCCCAGCTCGGCAAGGATTTTAGTTGTTACTAGCTGTGTCCGCGATTCCGTCCGCATGGAGCTTAATGTACAAAAAAAACAATTAAGCCATCACGTGACGCCTGGCAGATGTGAAACATCCAAGTTGTTTTGTATAAGTTATATGCATAAAGAACAGATTACGACAGGAATCCGCTATGGCATACTGACAAGTTAAAGCATTACAAATTTGTTACATACAATAACGACTGTTTATTTATTTTATTACATAATTATTATTTTTTATTAAATACTAAAATTCATCTAGGCGCAGGCGCCGTGTATTTGGCGGCATTTATCAAAGGGCGCTAGGTCGTCGGCGCGTGCCGCGTAGCACTAGTAGCCGAGTAGAACGACTACGACCGACTAGTAGAACGAGTAACCAACAAAACAGTTTGAATCTTATGTATATACAGATAGGGTTGCAAATGGTTATAAGTATTTTGTTAAAAGTGCATAGTTCGTGTTTTGCGTCGCCACACCAGCAACCACCTTTACCCTCCGCCTATAGATGTTTCACATCAGAAACAGTGACTAATAAAATCATCTGAATGTATTAAGTTTATTTACTTACCTACTTTTCTCTCGTACTTAAATCGCATTGTCATTAAAATTACAATAACTTTTGATAGAGTAAACCGATTTTAATGAAACCAAAACTAAATGTTACTCCGGGATATGCTTTATAATTTTACAAATAATCTAAAAGTACAGACACGTTAGATGTCCATTATGTGTATAGATACAAATGAATATTATACAGAGAATATCTTATATTCAAATCCTGTTAATACGAATGTGAGTTTATTTGTCTGTTACGCTTTGATGCTTCTCATCGAAAAAAAGTACTGTTCCCAAGGAATAGATCAAATCTGGCGATTGAGTGAAGCCGCCAGCAAAAGCTAATCATTTAGTAATGTGTCTATTGAATTGAGTCGTTCTATGAGGCTGGTATACTTATCAAATGTGTACTGAAACCTCGTCAAAATAAAATAAAAGGTTACAAACCAATTTGCAGTAACTAAATGTGTCAATTAAACAGAGGTGACTATATATTTTAAACAAGGAATGTAAATAGAAAACAAAATATTAAGTAAATTATCAAAAAAGTAGCAAAGTGTTATTTCCATAACAAATATTAAGTACATTTTGAAACGTGAAGTTTACTCACAGAAATAGTGTGTAAATATATTGTAGTTAATATTATCATAAACTGTTTTATTTTTATTTTATTCCATGTATTACGTCACATTTAATAATATTTCATCTGTAATCAAACAAAAACTATTTGGGTAATAATACGCTAAATAATAAAAGTAAATATCTAAGTAATTGTCACTTTAACTACGGTAAAATAATATAATCTAGATTTGGATCTCACATTACAAAAGTTACAATACAGAGATACAAACAGTAAAACACTAATGATAACGTGAGGTGGAAATTAAAACGTTTCCTATACATTTTTCCTCGATGTTACTTTGTTATCTTACTTGCGGAAGGAAGTTGTATCTGTACATCTCGCTACGTAATTTAAACACTACCACGTAGATGTACGCAATGGAATGTATATTTATAGAAGTCACATGGGAATTCGCTAATATAAAACGCATAAATTTTAAACGTTCGCTTAACAATTATTATTGTGTATAACTTATAAAGTCTTAGTCAAATCAGACACTGTTTTAATGAAAGGAAAAGAAGTAGTCAAGAAATATATAAATACTTAATTAATAAATATATATTTACGAGTTTCACGTCTAGGCTCAGTGTAAATGGTAGGGGCGTAAGTTTAGTAAACATGAGACGGATGGGATGGTGTATCACAACAGCGGAATCATTCGCCAAATATTCGACTCCATTGTAGTCTCCAATATTTATAAACATTATCGGTTTTCAATCAGTAATGCGTTGCTATATGTATCTATATTATAATTAAATCTAAAATTGGATGTGAAACAAGTTATATTGTTACACTTTGGATTGAAATCATCATTGCTACTGCTGGGATCGACGTGTTACTTAAAAATGAAATACTTCCAATGTTTGTCAAAGGAAATTAATTATTCTGTGTCTGAAATTATTCTTTTTACATAGGTGCGAGCTAAAAAATAATTATATAGAGAAACGATTATAATGATTGTAATATTAGATCAATAACTTGCCTCTTTTTCACAACTTTCTTCAATGATATTAAAATGTTTAAAATTTTACGGATTTTGTGGTCGATTTCCTGTAAATAACAGACATTATGTTTTTCTATATTTTTATTTATGTTATTACGTAGGCACCTAAGAGTTGATCGATAGGAAAAATTATAAGTTGCCTCAGAAGTAGCTTTACTGACACCGCATTATCTATATATTATGCCACATATTTATTATATTTTTATAATTTCATTCCTTTGTATATAATTTGTATAAAATTGTAATAACACAGCCGTTGTTTTACACGTTCAGTGATGTTGTTTTATTACCGTGGAGAAGCGGGCAAGCGGATTGATGTGCATGCACAGTAGAGGGCATGTAAATGGATAACAATTGTTTAGAAATACATTTTGTAAGTATATTATTGCTTTGATAGATATTTTCCTCTGTGTAAAAATCATTTAATCGATCTCAGATCGCCATCCCTAGTATAGAGTTCAGTACCCGGATAAAGAAGGCTTGAGCCGATGCATGCAGACGGTGGAGGGCGCGCGGCGGCGGCGCGAGCGACACGCCTGTTGTAAGACGCAGGGCGACAGCCCCAACGCTACCAGCGTCGTCATTAGCAACTGCATCAGCATTGTTGCCAGCTCCACCATGTAGTCTACTGTGAGTATAGTATAGCCAATATCATTGCTATCATTTATCCACGAAGTATTATTTGAGTCGTTCCATTTCAAAATGAGCTAAATCAATTTCTTTTTTAAGATCTCCAGTTTTTCTACATCGAGAACAAAGTTCAAATGCTGTTCATAAGGGTTTTAGGTTTTTCATGATCTTCATAATTTACATGCACAATATTTTGTAACCGAGCCCAAAGACTAGCATTGGAGAGTAAAATGAAGGACTCATTAAGATCTGTGGGTGTATGTAATGCCATCCTTGCTTTCCCGACATCAGAGGAAGCAAGAATGCTTTACAGGCTGGTTATGGTTGAAATGAAAAACCGGTAAATTATCGATTGTTTGTGTACATTTTGATTTTTTCTGTTTTACTTTGTTGTTAATCACTGGGGTGACATGGTCAATTTATGACCAAACCCCAATTATAAATAAATAATAATAAAAATATCAACAATCAAAGCCCTACCACCATGTTTTCCTTCACCGCGCGCTCCGACTCAGTTGCAAGGATTCAAACCTACGTCCATCGATGCTGTGTCCGAACACGCTATCGTTTTGGCCATCATCGCTTCAAATCTTCAATCTATTCTACAATTTATAACTGCTAAGGGATATCTTAGGATAAAACGAATACTCACTTCGGTTGTCAAAGTAATTATAAACTTATTTTTCCCCTTTCTCGAGGAAAACGGATTGAAACTGTTTAAATTCATAATAGTTGTTGATACTAATTGAATTTTTGAACCATAACATGATTGAACAACATATATTAATATATTATAACAAAAATTTATTGAAAAATGTTCAATTAATTAAAAACTTGCGAATTGTCATTGAGTAAATACGGCTAAATGTAATTATAATAATATATATGGCCATGAAAAATATTACTGGCCAGATACTATAGACTAAAACATACAAGTGTTAATATTTTTTTTAAATAAGCCTAGAAGTACGATCGTTCATCAAATTAAATGGTTTAAAAACTTGAAATACATTGTTTTTAGTAACATGAATTACAAAACAAGCATGCCGTGGTTACTACAGGCTTTAGATATTTATAACAAAACTGCAAAAGTAATGCAGTTCAAAGGATATTGAATAATAGATAATCGGATTTGAGGACTGATGCCTCGTAATTTTAGCTGTTGATGGACAATAGATATGACGGTTATGTTTTTAAAGTTAAACTTTTAAAAAGCTCTGTCTTTTAAAATATTATCATTGAGTTGGAATTCTACGCTTGTGTATTCAAGTAGATGCTATTTAGAATAAATCTCTAAGCTTATCGTGTGGTCGTAGGCTAGTGTTACGTTAATCACGTATAGAGTCGATG